>JADIIU010000125.1:0-36447 GCA_027603945.1 Terramyces sp. JEL0728
GACAACAAGGAGTTTGCACAGAGGCTTGATTTAAACAACAAACCAGGTGAACTGCCCATTGGAATGTCAAACGAAATGATCTGCAAAGATAATTCAAAGACTCTGCTTTCATATTTCCCTGATATGAAGGCGTTTAAAACCATGCCAGTCCCAGAACAAATGCCAGTATATTAGATTAATACCAGGTTAAACCGCCAAATGTAACATATATTCATGATCTGCACCTCAATAAACCTGCACCTGTATCTTCAACAACAAGATTATACGGCTTTGACCAAGTTGCAGGTGAAACCGACAGGAAAGCTGCATTTGTAAACAGCAGCGCAAGCTCTTTCAGAATACCTACTTCTATTGGAAAAGCCGGAAGCAGTGGTTTCTTTAGAGAAAAGGAAAAGTTGGTGGAATATCCAACAGCAACCTTCACCATTCATTATGATATATACCCCTACATTAAAATTGCTAATTATGATACAAGGATCAAGAAAGCCAATATGCTTCTGCCAGAGTTTTTAGTCACTTCTCCTGCTAGGGTTGAGACAGGAATCGTGCAGCCAAGGTTTGACATAAAACATCCACTTGTGTACAAGGCAGAGAATGTCTACAGCCGCAAGTTGTTTGATAAATTCAAACCAGAACTTAAGGCAGGGTAATAAAACAAATAATTTATTGAACTTGGCTAGGAATGGGTCTTAGCAAGTGTCCTTGGACTTTTTCAAACAATCTTTCCATTGAAGGATTTTCTCCATTTTCGTCAGCTTCGCCAACCCCTTCACTCTCAATATAGTGCATAATCCCAGTTGGACAGCTATTTTCCTTTAAATTATACACTTTAACGAGTTCGCGTTCCCATACATCGTAGGTTTCGAATTTAGTTTCCAAGTATTCGTTGCGATCTTGCTTTGCATGTATCCATTTATCGAAATCTGCATTTTTCAGGTCGTCAGGGATTTTTTTGAGATTAACCACTCTTGCTGAATTAGGGTCGTATCTTCGGTGGATTAGTCTATTATAGCAAGTATCGTGTGACGCTTGTAGCCAGATTACTCTTATGTTAATAACGACTACCTATTTGGGACTATTCCTCGTCGGTGCAAGTATTCAGCTTCTTTATGATGGAATGGATATCCATCGAGAACCCATCCTCGCTCTAGACAATCCCTTCGTTTCAGTCTTGCGGTCAAATCTTCCGCGATGATTTCAAGTGGTACTAAATCCGGTTGTCTGATGTATGGCAAATACTTTTCGCCGTATCCAGCAGATACTTTTTCTAGCATTACCTTTTTGGCAGAAACTATATATTAGCGAGACTCACCTAAAACCGCACCAAATGTCTGAGCAATAAACTCGGCAACCGACGTTTTGCCTGATCCTGGCAATCCAGCGACCACAATCTTTAATCCTCTAGGGGCACCAGTAGCTTGTCGAATACTTAGATATCTGCAAATGTTTTCTGTTATCCCAACATCAGTTCCATCAGAGTCATTTTCCAGTCTAAATTTTCTATGGGAATGTTTAAAACATTTTAAAGCAGAAGGGATGTACTGCCTATAGATTTTCAATCTCTGCAATGCAGTAGCCAAATCTTCACCTTTTCTTCTATTTCCTTCTTCTGGTGTTTTCATTGAAGCCAATTCTCTTTGCTTGTTTATATCTGATTTGATTCCAAAATGTTTATGGATAATCTCAGAGTCGGCAATATCAATTTCCACTGTGTTAGATGGTAAATTTACCAACATGGCCTGGGATGTGGCCTGCTTGTAACAAAGCCATCGCTTGGTTTTTGGTGCGCGGATAGCCATCAAGGATATACCCTCTTTCCACTACTTCCTGCTCTTTCAAATGGCCCAATACAATTGAAGAGATAATTGCGTCGGGCACCAATTGCCCTCTTTCAATGAAAGGTCTTGCTTGGACTCCAGCCGTCTTTTGCTTTTCATAGGCAATATCCAAAAGTTTTCCAACATTAATATACACGACATTTAGTCTGTTTGCAATTCCTTCAATCTGATATCAATATTTGGTTACCAGTGAGTTCAGTCCTGATAAGGGCGGAGTAACAACTACGATGCTCTTTCCAGGCGGTTTTGTAAAGTAATCCATCATAAATTGAAAGGGGTCTGCCGGGCGAGAGATGATTAGTGCAGAAACAGTATCTCTAAACAAGTCGTATATTTCATGTCTATCTGCATAGTTGGCAAACGCTTCAAGTTTCTCCTGCGTGACAATCTCCTTCATAAACGCGTAAGATTGAGTAAAATGCAAAAAATTATTTATTTAACGTATAGTGGTAAAATATCTACATAATCTGATTCAACGAATCTGTTCAGCCCAAATGCAGCAAGCGCAAAAAGCATACCAAAATAAACGTCAACCATATAGTGGTGTTTGAAATAAATTGTGGCCATCCACATCCAGATCGTATAGGTGACAAACAGGTATCCAACTTTCTTTGAAAGTTTGAAGGAGAACAACATCACTAATACGGCCATTGCCGAGTGCAAAGAAGGAAGGGCTCCGAATACCAAGGGAGATGACTGAAACACATTAGAGAATAGCTGAGTGCCAAGCAACTTGTCTACATTGACTAGTCCGGCTGGATCTCCGGGTATTGAGTAATTTGCTTCGGCAATTCCGTATTTGAGGTTATACCACGGAGCTGCGCAAGGAAGGATTAACTGAGCAACAACCCCAGCGACATTCATCCAGCCCAAGGTATATAAATATTTCCTTACAATATCCATTTTTCCGTATGCCAAGCCCATGAATGTAAAAATAATTGGCGACAGATAATGAAGTATCCCGTAAGGGAGAAACAGCAATGCATCTAGTGCTGGCGTAATTGATACCTGCGCTACAAAGTTTACAGCCCATAATAGGATTGGGACCAATGTAATATATTCCGCATGATAGACCGTCTTGTAGTAATACTTGGAGATGAAAAATGAAAGCAGTGAAGTCCATAATAAACCAGCAACCGTGCTGAAGAATATATACTCCAACGTAGGCAGTAGAGATACCTGAATCTTTGGTCTGAATTCTGTCGGTATAAATTTGCAATTCGTAAATAGGATCAACCAGAGCGCAATTGGATATAGGGAAATAATAAACTGTTTCAACTGAGTTGATTTGCCTGTGGATTCAAACATTTCTATTTTTCCCATTAAGAATGAGGCACCTCCTTTATTTTATATGTTGAGGTCACCACAATTTGACTCGGGGCGTTTTTTCACCCGCTGCAGAGTATCACCGGCCCAGCCCAAGTAAGCCTTTGAAAAAAGCAATCCAAGCAATACTCGTAGGAGAAGCCCAACTCATTTCCACCGGATACTATTCCATTTTTTTAGTACTATAAGACTGGTAAGAGCAAAATTTAATATAAGGCTTCAGTTGTTTAATATAGTGGAGTGTCTCTGGGGCCCCTTCCATTGTCATTTCAAATCACCCAAAATCAATACATAAGGCCGATCAAATCCATTATTTCCGACGACAGCCGTACAGTCAATTAAGGATAGATCTGCACAAGTGGATATGAAATACCCAGAGATCTTGGGTCTATTAATTATTTAATATCTTTTTTCATTTCTGTTATCCGACCAAATGAATTTTTTAATATTGAACAATGGTTAATGAAATTAATGCAAAATAATATTCATTCTGGCTGAACAAAGTCGAATGCGATTCAATTTTTACCCGATTGACCGTCAACTATGGGAGACGATTTAGAATCCACAGACATTTTTAAATCATACCAAGCCCGGAAATTGAACTTAATCAACCTGGAAAATCTGGCGCAATGTTTCCAGAACTATGAAATAGTAGGATATCGAATTATTTTGCATGATGCTGCTAAAAATTGGCGCAAGATGGAACAGCCCCATGAATTGTATGAATATTACTGGGAGGAGATGCTCAAGCTCCCATTCACCTTTGATTACGAAGGATTGGTCTTGCTAATTGATATCCTCAAATTCATCAAAATAAACGTGAATGAAGCCTGGTTAGCCCGATTATATTCAATTTTAGATCGAGTAGTAGCGCTATTCACTTGTCTAGACATCAATATTAGGAGGAGGAGCTTTCAAATTGTTCAGTTGATGCTGGACATGAAACCAATGAAGCTCGAAATCATCATCGATGCATTATTCAAATACAATGAAAATCTATCTAGCTGGTGGGAATCTATCAGGGATGAAAACACAACCGAATTTTGTGGAATGGGATCTTCAGTTAATGATAAGCATTCTTTTCAATTGGCGGTAGCGATTGCACTTGATATTCACTATCTAGTGAGCACCAGCCAGTCTCCGTTCCAACAACAAATGAACGGTCTGCAGCTATTATATCCCGCAACGGATCTCAACGAATTTATTTTGCAGCTATTTGGGGATCATGACTCTCTCTTGATATCTGTACTACAGAAATTGGCGGATATTTATCCGCATCAGAACTGCTTAAACTATGACATACATCCGGTCAAGCAATATCTATATCTACTAGACCATTTTGATTTCGATTCAACAATCATTTTGGACTTGTTGATGGATTTAAATTCCACATTTGTGCATTATCTGGCTACAATATTATCGTTTGATCTGCACGAAATCAAAATTATATGCGCTGAATTCGACTCAATTAATTCCGAGACAGATCATTATGGGTCGCTAGTCAGTACTCTTCAGGAATTGAACTTGGGCTTTGTGGAAGAGGAAACGCGAAAGAGCTTGCAGTTATTGATGAATAAATTATACTAGCACTTGTTGGCATGCTCTCTGATATTTGCACCGTGTGTGGTTGTATTAATTTACACTCGCATTCATTCTCAATAAAAGGTATTGCCAGATATCAGAGGGGTTGAAAATATGAAAGCCAAAGATAGCAAAGATAGCGCTTGAGAGATTGCAACAGCCGACATCCATGACAAGGTTTACAAACTTTTTCATTTTGCAAGAAAGCGTCAGAAGACCAGCGAAAAGAACTTTCCACTTTCCAACGAAATGCTGCGAATTCTGAAATCTAGACCAGCAATATTCACCCGCTCAATATCCTCCACCTCGGATTTCGTAAAGATTGTAGAAGTAGGGCCTAGAGATGGATTGCAAAATGAACCTACCCCACTCACCACAAACCTCAAATTGGAGCTGATTTCAAAGTTAGTTTCAAGTGGCCTGCAAGTCGTTGAAGCTGCAGCATTTGTATCTCCCAAATGGGTACCGCAAATGGCAGATGCATCCGAAGTATACAAGAATCTGCCCAAAACCTCAAAAGTCTCATTTCCAGTTTTGTGTCCAAATGTTAAAGGGTTAGAAGCGGCAATGAAAGTAGGAGTAAAGGAAATTGCAGTATTCGGAGCTGCTTCAGAATCTTTTACCAAACGCAACATCAATTGCACCATTCAAGAAAGTATCGAGCGGTTCGGTGAAGTCATCAAAGTTGCTAAAGCCAACGATATCAAAGTGCGTGGATATGTTTCTACGGTCGTTGGGTGTCCATATGAAGGATTCATTGAACCAGAAAAAGTAGCCCATGTTGCGAAAGCTCTTTACGACATGGGATGCTATGAAATCTCGCTTGGAGATACAATTGGAGTTGGCACTCCAGATAAATTCGAAAAAATGATTGACCACGTGGCCAAACATGTTCCGATAGATGCTCTGGCTGTCCATTGCCATGATACTTATGGCCAAGCTATTGGAAATATCATCGTGTCGTTAAGGAAAGGGATCAGGATTATCGATTCTTCTGTTGCTGGTTTAGGTGGATGTCCTTATGCTGCCGGTGCTTCTGGCAATGTTGCTACTGAAGACGTGGTTTATCTATTGAATGGGCTGGGAATGCAAACTGGAGTAGATTTGGAAACGATAGTAAAAACTGGCCATTGGATCTCCAAAGAACTGGGAAGACAGAACATGTCCAAAGCCGGAGTAGCCATTTCCTCCAAATTAAAGCTTTAGCATTAAATTCATATGTTATTTCAAGTTTATTGCAGTTGAAAATCACTTGGAGTTTAGAAATTTTTCCATTAAAGTTGCAATCTTTTCAACTGCGCTAGTCAAGCGGTCAATGCGTTCATTCAAGGCATTCATATTAGCTTCCTTTTCTGTCTTTGGTTTTGGGTCTGAAGCTTGGGATTCGGGAGCAACTTTGTCCAACTCGTCTTTTTGAGGATAGTGTTGGAAAACCGGAGCAATAAGATTAGGAAAAGTGTATGTTTCAGTCGCATAAGTGATATCCTTGGATTCCTCAGAATTGGAATATTCGGGGACTGGCACATAATCTAAACTTGCTCCCATTTTGCTTACCAATTGGACTTTGAATGCATACACTTTGTTGCAGTTTAAATCAATCAATGCCCAAACAGATATCGAGGTATCATCTTTTGTGGTGTTGCAGTCCAAATTGATTTCGCTTGTGGATTCCTTTATGCCCCGGAGAACAATTTTGTTCAGGTCCAACTTGGTGAAGGATAGTCCAGTGTTTTCCAAACTGATAGATGAATCAGATTCAACTTTAGCTCGAACATAAACCCTGGTTAGAGTATATGGATTATCAAGGAAGATGAAAGCCAAATCATCCTCCTTCTTTGTTTCATATTTGAAATGCTTGAGAACATATTCGTGAATAATCGAACTGCTGTTCCCTTTGGGGTTTTGGAATGTAATCTTCAAACGAACTGGTCTATCCCTTGCAATAAGCGCTCGGTCCCACCACTTAATTTCTAGCTTACTGTCCGCTTCACTTCTTGGGACTTTGATGGTAAATTTGAGCCTTTGAGATTTGAAGTTTTCAACTGCAAAAGGGCACTTTACATCCGTTTCAATATCGCATGGCTGGTAATCTTCGCCGATAACTCTGTATTCCGCTTTGATTAATCCAATTACAACAGGAGTTTCGATTTCGCATTGATTGAATGCAGAAACTTCGCCTTCAAACAAATCGCAATCGGTGTGGGCATACTTTGGATTAGCTTTACATTCCAAAACAGATAGCAGCAATTGGTTGGAAAAATCCCCTTGGGATCTGAAATCACTCTTTGTTTTGTATTGCGGGACGTAGATGTCGGACCCCACTTTATTTGGTTGCGGCATACTGTAAGATTGCTTAGATTTATAGACAACTAGTCCATCAGACAAAGTTTGTTTAGTCACTAGTGTGAGTGTATCTGGATTGAACTCTATCAAGCGTGAAAAAGTTCCTTCGACGGGGTCAACTTGAATTGCGATCTTGATTTGATTGATTTTACCCTCTTTGCCAACAATCCATTCGGCAGAGCTATAGCAAACAGCGTCTCCAGAGTGAGCGATTCGAATAGCTTCACCTGAATCTCTTCCTTTAGCCAACCTGGCTAAATCAGAGCATGAAAAAGTATTAAAGTAATTTGGTCCGGTTATTCGCAAAATCCCAACCTGCAAGACAATCAAAGGCTCGGTGATCAAAATGGAGTTTGTTGTCCATCTCAAAAGCTCTCCGACATAGACTTTCTGGGTATTATCCTCGAAAGTTTGTTCAAGAGTTTCCCATTCTTCTGCTGTATTGGAGTACTGAGTGATGTCGTTTGCCCTCGCGATAAATGTCCCATAAACGTAATCCATGTGGTGTTCAGTCCTATGCTTGTTCAAGATGCAAGGAGCTTCCTTTCCACAGCAAGGATAACTTCCATAGCTTGAATAGCAAGTCTTATGGAACGAGCAAGCTCCTTGAACATTCTCGTCTTCCTTGAAAGTCTAAATTAGTCGGAAAATTACATTTTCGCATTGCACACATTTTAAGATTTCTGCGGCCATTTTTAAAAAGTTTGTTTTTCTGGAAATGGAAAATATATTGAACAACAAACTGCAGTTCAAGTGTGGTAGAACAACTAGGAACCGGATTGTTAAAGCTGCGACATCCGAATGCTACGCAGATCCTGGTAGTAACGTACCAAATAAGCTGCACACTACTTTATACAATGCATGGGCTGCAGGTGGTGTGGGAGTGATAATCACTGGAAATATTCTCGTAGATGATACTTGCATTGAAAATAACGGCAATGTGATTTTAACTCGCAAGCGCTATGAAAAGGATCCAGATAGTTACAAACGATTCGCAGCTGCAATTAATCAATTTGGGGATAAACCGTTAGCGATTGCACAATTGAATCATGCTGGAAGGCAATCGCCAATTGCAGTGACTACCAGCCCGCTTGCACCTTCCTCAGTTCGGATAAGTGGATTTGTTGGAATATTCTTTTGCAAACCAAAGGAGATGACCATTAAAGATATTCAAGATGTAATTGAAAAGTTTGCAACCAGTGCGTGTTTGGCAGAACAGGCTGGATTCGACGGAGTTGAAATACATTCAGCTTATGGGTTTTTACTATCATCGTTCTTATCTCCAGATATCAACAAAAGACACGACGAATACGGCGGATCTGTTGAAAATAGGATGAAACTACTCTTGCAAGTAATCCGGGCAGTACGGTCAAAGGTTTCTCAAAGTTTTATCGTTGGTGTAAAATTGAATTCCAGTGATATGTCAGTAAAAGGCGGATTCGCCGAGAAAGATGCATTGAAAGTAATTGAAGCGCTTGCAGATCCAAGTCTAGGATTAGATTTCATTGAAATATCAGGAGGAAGCTACGAGAAAGATGCATTTTATGACAAGAAAGTTAGGGAAAGCACACGGCAAAGAGAGGCATATTTTATTGACTTTGCAACAAAGGCAAGAAGAATCATAGCGGACATTCCAATACTAGTGACTGGTGGATTTCGTACTTTTAAAGGTATGTCTGGTGCTGTGGAAACTGGTGCAGTTGATCTTGTAGGACTAGCAAGGCCGTTATTAATCAACCCGAATCTTCCTTTGGATTTGCTGGAGGGAAAGGAGTCGAGTCTCCCCGATACCGCCGGGCATATTACATATGGGACTGTTGGGGATTTCATAATGAATTTCCTACCTTCTGGATCTGGGGAAACATTTTGGTATAGGCACCAGATGAAACGAATTGCAGAAGGGAAACCAGTGGATATTGAAAGTAAAAATGTCAGTTTTATCAAATCGCTACTGCAGTTGACCAGCTCATTTCTGTGGGATCCACGGAAAACTTTTCGCTGAATATCGTAGAAACAGCTTTGGCTTTGAAACCTCATACCTAATAAAGCGCTATTCTTGATTTTTATTGTAATTACGGTATAAAATCGAATGGATCAGGATCTGCATCTCGAAATAGATTGATATTCATAATTGCCCGTAGTTTTCTAATAATATTGTGAAATTGTAATATTCATTGTTTATTTCCAAAATTTTCTTTTTGTTTATTTCCAAAATTTATGGTTTAGCCCCAAATCTATCTTGAACAGGATTAGATATTCGCCGTTTATCTATCTCTTGAATATTCGACTGGACAAAAACAGACTGCTGGAAACAATGGCGAGCGACAATACCCGACAATAATTGAGCGTCATCACCAGACCGCAACAATGAAAAACTGTTATTACTTTATTTTACTCTAGAGTAATTATGAACATTACCAATATCGAAAATGCCGCTTTTGCAAACAACGATTGGAAAAAGGCTGCACTAGCCCTAGCAGTACTGGTAATGTTCATGGCTTTTTTGGTACTGGCCACCGCGTTATACAATCGGAAATGGCACCCTTTCAAAAGCAAGCAGCTGGACGTGCTTTGCGTAGCATACGTTGGTGGGCTATGTTACTTGCTATCTCTGATTCAAATATATCAAATTGTAGATCAGACTGGGGTATTTGCAATTTGTCATTTGTGGTTTCTCTGGTTTCAAACGGTATTTGGCTGTTGCCTGACGGCCACTGTGCTGGGGTATAGAATGCGGCGGTTGTATTTCTTGATACAACAGACTAAAGGAGCAACGGGCTTTTGGTTTTGGTTTCCAATAGTAGCCTTCTATCTCCCTACTCCTATACTTGTCATTTTGGCAGAGATTTTCCCTTCTACCTATGTGACACCTTCCCCTGAAGTAATGCCTGGTTCCACTAACGGAATACCTGGCTGCGTAATATACTCAAACGAGGCATGGTATTTGTATGCATTGTACTTTGCGGTCCTGCTGCAAGTAGTCCATCTGTGGGTACTGACGTTCATGGTAGCCCGTATCAGAGCTAGTTTCAACGAATTCAAAGAAAATCTAATAATCAACATCATTAGTACAGTTCTACTCTTCGGGTCGCTTGCATTGGTCGTTGTTGGATTTAGCAATACCCCGGCTGGAAAGATTATATTATTGTTTATGGGTGCAATTTTTTCATGTGTCAGCTCAGTTGGATCCCTAATCGCACCTACTATTGGATTGTATGTGTTTGTTAACCTAGTTTCTTTTATAAGGACTCATATCTGGCAGCTTGGAAAAAAGGAATGATGGCAGAGAACCTTCCTACTGGCTTGGCATATAATTCTTCCTCTACCAAGTCTGTTACCACACAAAAAGGAAATCAGCCATCGCAAAGTAGCGAGCACTAGCCTAGTTGATATGAATAAAAGTTTATTTGATCCAATTAAGTCTCTTTACTATGATAGGCTCTTTGTTAATAACCAAACCAGATTCATTCCATGTCAGGCTGTCTTCGGTCAAGTCGGAATAGACTGGATTGCCATTGGCATCCAATATCTTGTATTTTTCATTAGATTTGGACAGAGTAAATCTACAGTTAATCAATGTATACGACTGGTTTTGATCATCCTGCAATTTGCAGTTATATTTGGTGATTAGCAGCTTCCAATAATCCAAATCTTTCATTTTTTCCAGTTCTGGTTGTGTAAATACATTAAGCGATGATGGTGTGTGTTCTGGATGTTCAAGAATATTGCGTAAATGCGGCGGCCAAGCATTTACAGCCTCTGGAGTATACTTTATACTATGTCAGCGGAAAAAGTACCTTGCAGATCCGTCATTTGAAAACACAATAGTCTTGCAATGGGATTTGGCTGCATTCGTAATGGCTTCTCCAAATTTCTTTGCGCTAGCCTTTCGGCCCAACTTTGCAACAGTTCCTCTTGGCACCTTTTCCACCTTTTCCACATGTACACTTTGGCCGTCATGAGTGGATCCCCACCCGCTAAATTAAAATAAGGGTTACTTTGAATCAAGCCCAAATCTCGTTGATCCAGTATAATTTAAGAGCTTTGGAAGTACTCGCAGCGTAACTAGCAAGTCATGGTCTGGAACGAGTATAGTTGATGATGAACATGACGGATCTGCTTGCGCAATGATCGGGATAACTCTGGTTATTATAGGACTTTCAACCACAACAGAAGAAGTTTGGCGAGTTTCTTGATCAGTTTGATTCAATGCGTTCTGTCCTTCTACACTAAGGGGCGATGGATCAGGAGCATCCACAGGACGATAGTGTCCAGAATGAATTATCACTATGTTAACGCATTTTACTGGCGACTACATCTGAATCATCAGTATAAATATCAGTTCCCCATATTGCCGACTTTCTAACAGCGATATTTCCTCTATAGCTCAAAAACTCTGCTGGTATTCTCACTTCAAGAGCTGCAAAGTGATGTGCTTTTGTGAACGGCGGGATCAAGAATAAATCAAGGTCAACCGCTCTGTTTGAATGCGCCGTTCTACTTTTCGCCCCAGTATAATTTACATGCCCTAGGAATGTTGACGAATTTGGGTGATCCTTTGTACACAGCCGTTTGTCGTTTATAATAATGCTATCTCTTCCTAGTTTGTTCTTTACACCGTCCAGCAATGCGATAATTTCTTTTATATCATGGCCCAATTCCATTTTCGACAATTTCAGTTCGATAGCTGAAGGTTTCTTTGCTTCGCTTTTCTTTGCTTCACTTTTCTTTGATTCCGCGTTTACCTCATTTTCTTTCGATCCATCGGCCTGGTTGGGTTTATCTGTAATTTCTTTAGACTTGGCGGTGCTCTCTTTAGGTTTGTCTTTATCCGCTTTCTGTTTGGCTGATTCATCTGAATTTTCTTTCGCCCCTTCAACTTTAATCTCTGGGGATATTGGGTTCTCTGCTGGGACTCCCTCCTTTGTCTCTACTTGTTCAACTATCTCAGGGGGTTCTTGAACTGTGGTATCCTTTGTTTCTTCGTGGTCTGATTGTGGTACTTTTAAGGTGTATGATTCCAGCCCTTTCTCCTTTGCCACCCCTGGATCTTTTGGTGGTATAACTTTGAGTGTTCGAGTTACTTGCGGTTTATTTTTCCCCAACATTGGAGACAGCTTTATAGGTGGAAATTTGGGGCTGCTTTCGACATGATCGACACGAACTTTTTTCGAATCAGGCTCTCGTAGTTCGTCCTTTACTGGCAATGGCCTCTTCTTGCTTTCGCTCTCTGATGCGTCCATTTGTTGATTTCTGTGATTCGCGAAAAAATTATAAACAAAATGCTATATGAAAGGTCCTCATCGCTACAAAGCTTCAAGAACGCAGTTACACTGGTAGACCAAACAACCAAAGTGACTTATCAAGTTCAAATGAAGAATATAATTGCGGTATTTGAGACTGGCCACGCACTAGTTCAAATTCCAGTCAAGAATATCAACGACCCCTGTGAAATGGAAACGTATATTCAGCCGCACAAGTCGCTGTTAAAGGTGCTTCCGGAGTATCTGGAATTATTTGATACCTCAATGCAGTTTTACAAATTTACCGAAAGCGAGACAGAACTATTCGTGTTTATCCAATCAGATATGGTGACAGAAGGCTTCAAACGGCAAGATGAAGTCATACTAGATTTGGGACCACGGTCATTATATGCTGATATTTCAAACCACGATGACTGTGAAAACCTTGACCTGCCTGTCTATATCAAAGTGCTAGATTGTGAAGAAGCAAACCAATACATTAATTTTGAAGAGATCGATTTGAACTAATAAATCCGTATTTATTTTGCGCAAATTCCTTCCCAGATTCAAGAAGCAAATCTTTGAAATGGAGACTGCACCAATATCGTCGGTGATCAAGGACATACTAATACCAAGTTTATCGGAAATAGAAGTATGCTTGGGCGACACAATTGAAAGCCAAAGATCGCTGAAATCGCAATTGGAGAGAATCACAGCCGGTAATTTTTTCTAATGAAGAATGCCAAGTAATTACACCAATGTTGGAGCAACCAAAGTTGGACCAAGGGATTCAACGATGCGCTAATTTGCGAAAGAGAGTCGTGTTAATGCAAAAGAAGATTGTTGGGATACAAAACAAAGTTGATCAGCTTGTGAAATAAAAAAGTAGAATAGTTTGTCCTGCATTACGATTCCGTCGGATTCGAGCTTCACTGACTGCGCATATCCACCAACATACTAAGATATCCGTTAAAAGCCAATTTTACTAAACAATATATTATTTCTGGTTGCTACAGAGTTGCAACGTTATTAAAAATTCAAAATTAAATTGGATAATGAGATTCAGCAGATCCCGCAGCTGATTGCTGAAACGTATTAAATGTGGTTGCTCCAGAATTAAAATTGGAGTTTGGTGGGTAATACGGTTGAGTATAGCCATACGTAGGTGCATAATAAGATTGATTATAATACTGAGTTGGAGAATGGTTTGGGGTTGGAAGTGCATTTGGACTTGCGGCAAATTGAGCTGCATCAAAATTCTTTGCTGGGAATTTAACTGCTTCATCAGTCAAAGTTTGCAATCTTTTTGGAGAGACACTTTTTGGGAAAAATCCAGGGTGGTTTGTGAGAGGCGATACAATTTCGTCATCATCGTTCAATGCTTCTGCAGGCGGCGGATTGCTTGGAAGGGTATTGATTTCATCCAACAATCGCTTGTAGCCTACGTGGTTATCTTGAGCTTGACGAATTGATCCCAACACTTTTTTGGTGATAGATCCAAGAACTGCCCGTTCATCACTAGAGACACATCCTGATGCCAAAATTTTTTGAATAAGGGAAACCCCATTGTTCTGGTCCATTAAGATTTGGTGTAAATTATTTTCGTTATAGAATATTGCTTTAATTATAATATCACGAGCGTCCATTTCTACTCTCTGATTTACTACGATTAATCGCCACTTACCAAGTTTAAATATAGTGGATAAAGACAATTTATGACTACAGAGTAATATGATATTTTGTTGCATTAGCGGGGCAACGACACGGTACCGGCCTGGCAATTGCGACATGTCCAAAAGCCATGTCAACAATATTGATCCGTTGGAATTCATGGACAATTGGATGCAATTTTGGACAATTGCCAATGAAACTTGCTTTTGCTGTCTTTTTGAAGTGTATTGGCTTTCCAGACAAGCTTTCATTGCCCTAGCGCCGAACCGGCCTTGGCCCAATTCCCAGCACTTTGCTTGCATTGCATCAAAAATGAATTGATTCTTTTGAGTTCCGAGTCTCAAACAGCATTGAATGACATAATTTCCAAATTGATCCAACAATAATGCCGGTGTGTATGCCCTAAGTGCAGCTACGATTGCGTCAATCTGTGCAGTGGTTTTGGCACAATCGATTATTTTTTGAATAGCCCATGTTCCGTTTTTGTGAATTCCTAGACTTGCCATTCGAGGGCTGATATTTTCAATCAACCGCAATCTTTGAGGGTCAGAGCATTTTTCCATCAGTTTTTGAATCACGACATTACCGATATAATCTTGTTAGCAAATATTTACCGGAGCAAAGCTCAATGGCTTCGTCGATTACTTCATAGTAGATCATTTCCAACTCTCTAGTGGCAATGTGGGATTCAAGTTTCTTTCTGATGTCGCGAAGTCGGTTTTGGTCGACTTTTCGGTACGGATTAGAGTCTGAAAGTGACATGATTGAGGGAGAATATCCGTCTTGTTTCAGATTCGACTTACCTCCAGCAAAGGTAGTGTCAGCCGTATCGTCGACAGAGATATTTCCAGACGATTCAGTTCTTGGGGTTGGAGCGCCAGACAACGGATTAGTATTTGCAGAATTGTTTGTATTACCCCAAGGAGATTGATTCGATTGGAAAAACACTCTTTCGATAGCCTGGGTAGTCAAAGTGGTCAATACAGCAGGGTTGGCCAGGGCTTGAGCAGCAGTCATTGGTGGTTCGACTTTGGACGGTACTTTGGCGTAGCCAATTTTTACAACAGAGCCTCCAATATCTTGTCCGTTCAATTCATTCTTTGCATTCATTGCTTCTTCCAGGCTGTAGAAATTTACAAACCCACAGTTTTTATGAGTCTACATTAATGATCAATCACCAAAACCCTGGCAGACTCTACTTTACCATGTTTGGCAAAGATAGCTTCTAAATCCGCTGGCTTTGTGCTTGGCAGTATGTTGCCAACCCAAAGTGATTTGGTTGGCTGCATCCCTTGAATATCATGAATAGCTTCTGTTTTTCCAAACCCAATTCTTACTATACAGTTGCCAATTCTACCGCCTTGCATTTGTTCTCTGGCAGCTAACGCATCGTCAAGCTTGAAATAATTTACAAATGCACATTCTTTTTCAGGAAGCATACGAATGGACTCAATAGTACCAAATTTAGAGAATATCTGTTGAAGCTCTTCAGAACCAAAAGATGAGTCTATGTTGCCAATCCACAAGGACCGCGAAGGTGCCATAAACTCATGGGTAGGCGATTCAGAACCACTGCGGTCGACAAGCGACTCGTTAATGGGACTATTTGGTGCGATCGATTGAGAGCTACCAGTGGTATTTGCTGGCATTGAGTGAAGTTGAGCCTACGATTAATTATGTTTACCATTTCATCCCACCAAGGATTTTCAGGAGTTGCATTTGGAGTGGCCTCTTCTTCAAGATCTTTAAATAGTTGATCAGAAATAATGGTATTTGGGCCAGTGAAGGGTTCAGTGACTGATCGGATTTTCGTTGGCGTTCCACCGCTGGGTTTCCTTGATGGAGGGCTGTTCATTGGGTCGTCCAAATCCAAAAATGAAAACATTCTAATCGCATCGCTTAGCTCTTCTTGTTCTTCCAAAGGGGCTGGATCGTTAACAGGTTTAAGATTTAGAGCTTCCAGCATTGGAGGAATCAATTCGGAATTAGACTTTGGAACCCAGTCGGATGCAAATACAGATGGTCCGAATGCAGTAGAGATGCTATGGTGAGGAATCGACAAAGAGCTAGCTCTAATGCGACCTGCCCGTCCGTCATAATTCTCCGACTGGGGAGCAAAAACGTCTTCAATTCCTGTTGTACTGCTGAAACTAAATGATTCTGTTCTATAATTTCTTGTATGCGGTTTGGTATTGCTTTCGCCAAAATCATAATAGGAGCCGTATTCCAAAGCATACTCTCTGGAATCGGCTTTCTTCTTGGCATTCTTGTTTGGGCTACTGATTAACGATTATCCTACCTTGCTTGATCCATTATTAATTTAATTTTGTATGAAAAAGCGAAAGTTTTTGAAAATTTTGAGTGATGCTTCAAAAATTCAAAAAGACGGGTGATGTAAGCCGTTACGATGCAATGACCTTCTATGCAAATCGATTGGCTATCATGAAGCGCATTGATTTGACGAATCCTATGAATCAATCAGGGGCGAATAATTCCTGAATATATATGGAATACAAACGGAGAATAATATGAGGCAGATTGGCTCAATAGAGTTCAATCAATGCATGAAAAGATTATATTACGCTTAAATCTATTCCGAGTAGTGCAATATCGAAATAATCAGATTTCTAAAGTAATATGATTTCCCGCCTGACTTGGTGATCAAATACCGCAGCTTAAATTACCATTTCACAACAGGACAATATAATGATTTGATTGGTTAGATTTTGACCATATAAAGACTAGGACGAAATAAAATGATCGCAAGCTCAAGAGATGCAATCGACGCAATCGACGCAGCGAATACAGCTTTAGAACTAACAAATTTTCTCCATTACTGCAATATCACTATTTGACATTCCCCAATACGCTGGAGATTATTTCAAGCGAAACAGCTATAATGCGACTTCTCTGGTGCTGCCAAAATTGCTGGCTGCAGACACAAATAGGCCAACCCAATAAAACCAAGGTCATTTATTAATTTGGCAATCTGCCTTTGGTATATCCCTTCCAGAAATCACCTTAAACAATCTGTGCTTGAAACAGTCGCAAGGAGTGAAATCCAGACTCTTTCTTTTTTCAGTACGATATAATTCCAGTTTTGTGTCCCAATCATTCTTGGAGAATTCCTGGTTTCTGTCAACAAACACCACAGATTTACGTCGTCCTATAGATTTGCTCTTTTTATTTGCACGGCATAGAGTGCTCTCTGAGGTATTTAAATCATTGGTATTAATCGTTGCTAGTGATGGGGATAGCAGTGCTATTTGCGACATTTACCATCTGACTGATTATTTGCTAGATTTATCTGCGAGAGGGGTCCTTCTCCCCTATAATAGAACAATGAAAGAAAAGCAAAATAATTTTCAAGGCGGATAGAGAATTTGGAGAATTCACTATTGGTATCGCCGTCAATTTTTTCTAGGTAATACATACTGCTTTGATGTTTATCGCATAAGCTTGAAGTGCCATGCAAATTGTGTGGTCATTTTCCTTTGAATTTTGGTGCTCAGTATTAGTGGAGGGATTTTTTTCCGTTTGTATCCGCGGCTAAAAATGTTAGCCGCTCAGAATACATTTTCACAGTCTGCAATGCTACCCTTAACCAAATAAAATAGACATTTTGAAAAAGCTGCTTAATTGTAACTGGCCCTACGCTAATACTACCTGCGATTCAAATTAATCTTGCAATAGATGGGAGATTAATCTGTTAAAAACTTTGAAATCACAAGCTTGTTCACTTTATTCAATCTTTATTGCTGAATTCACATTCGCTTTTCAGTACTTTTTGCACGCCAAATAAGTGGTATATGCGGTGTTTGAAGCAACTACATGGCAAGTGTTCTTGGCTCTTCCGCTTTTCAGTGCGATACAATTCTAGTTTCGTATCCCAGTCTGCCTTCAGATATTCTTGTTGAGCGTCAACAAACCCAACAGATTTGCGACGCTTGTGTGTCTTTTTCTTTTCCTTTCTAAAGAGAGTGTTATTTGATTTGTCAATAGAAGTAATGGAGAGATTCGTAACTGATACTTCCGACATCAGCTGGTTCATTTGTTAACCCACAATTTGTAAGTGAACAGGGGATACATTTTCGTGCATTAGAACAATAAAACTAGCCACAAAGGATTATGCTAGGATTATTTAATATCACAAATAATCTGGGACCAATTTGAAACATGTACCTGTTATTTATCATTAATAAAAGTGCTTTCTGCGGTTTGTGCCTTTGAAGCAATTATGACTCACTGGTGAATGCTGGCAGTAAATGAGCTTACCGACTAGCGACGCTTTGAAATATAATCTATTCAAGAACCAACGTTGGTAAATATCCCATCTGCTTCCTAAAGAAGTTTTGCAAGCCAATAGAAGAGAAATTTCGCGGTATTTTTTTAATGAATAATTGGGTCCAAAATTGCATTCGGATATGAATACCAGTATCGAACGACTTTCAGTCGGACGAAACCAATCTAATTACCCCGGGAAACTGTACGCTTCAATTCTTACAACTACCAAAACCGTTAGAATGCAATTTTTTATTTCATTTCAGCAAAGTAGTCGAGAACATTCTCTATCAGGTCTGAAGACATTCTTCGGAATCTGGTTGGGATCGATTTTGATCTCTCCCTTTCTTTTTTCACCTGGTCCATTTTATGATCATAATCATCGGCGGTAAATACTTCTCGGAGCTCTTTGAATACTACAGATACTTTTTTTTCTGATAGACAAGGAAGCGTCCCCAAATTGCTGTTAAAATAGTCTGTGGATTCAAATGGGCAAGATTCGACAGGTTTTCTGCTGCTAAAGGATTGAACTGGTATCCTTTCCTCTTTAAAGCTTTGAGCTCTCTTCATTGAATTTCAAAAGTAAACTCGACGATAGCAGTTTTTCATTGTGATAAAAAGAATGGGTTCATCGGACAGATATATCCGCTGGAAGAATGTGTGGAAAAATTAGATTAAACTGCAAATCCGGCCTCCGTAACAGACTTGGGTATCATTTATTCATCATCAAATCTGTTTTAAAACTCAAATTTTTTTTCAATCTCAAATCGTCAAAAATGTTTAGAATTCGACATTTCCACACAAGTTCGCTGTTGAATTTCCCTAGGATGCCATTCAATCCAAAAAAGACAATCAGAGATATCAAACCCAAACAACCTACAAAAGAGGCTCTTGAAGCACCAATTGCAGAAAAGAAAAAATATCCTCAATTTCCACCAAGAAGTTATCCTCCAGCACATGTGAGGCTAAGCCAGCCTAAAGGGACAAAGAGACATTTAACGGACGTTCAAGTGCGTCCATTGCCAACTACATTTGCTAAAGGAGAATCATTTGCAAATTTTAAAAACAAAGAGTTAAAATGCGAACCATTGTCAGAGGGATACCATTATCCTTACAGATACTATGAAGTTACATTGAGAAGAGGGGTGATTGGGCTACCAGAAGCTACCAGAAAAATAGTATCGGCATTGGGGTTTCAAAAGAGACATCAAGTAGTATGGAGACTGGTCTCACCTAAATCAGCTGGGCAGATATTAAAAATCAAAGAGTTGGTACATGTAAGATTGGTTAATGAAATTCCAGCAAAAATTACACTGCCTTCTGGTTACAAAAAAACCTCTAGTTTAATAAATTAGCAAAATATTCTTGGTAAATACATTCTTTATTATAAACAAATTATTTCCTGGTAAATATATTCTTGAGTCGGTAATATACTGAGCGTTCCAATTTCTGCTGCTTAAAGAACTGCAGCCTCTCCTCCCACTCTTGATACGGATGCTGTACAACTGTATCACTGAATGCGACTCTTTTTATATCAGCCAAGACTATCCCAGAATCTTTCTTTTGCAAATCCAATTTCTGCATGTCTCGGACATTGGTGTCAATGGTAACTTTGGAGATTAATTCGGGGTCAGCTCTTGTCTCGTTAAGAGATATTTCTGTAGCACACATTATTGCGGTTATGTGTTGGCAAAAGTTTTCGTCTCTTTATAACTGGCAGGTGACTTATTGTCAGGTGATTGAGAATTCCTGCAAAGGGAAGCCACAAATTTGCAATAAAGCACCAATTCTGTGGAAAGGACTGCAGCCGATACGGCGGCATCGAACCTGCAATTGCACGTACGGCTGATAGAGTACATTTTATTATGCTTTAAAAGTATGGACAATGCGAACAATTCTTGCCCTGCAAATGGGGCACTCGCCCGTAGTTTTCTGCAACTCTGTTGCACACTCCATACAGGCAATCAGGTGGCCGCACTCCAGTAGTACACAATTAATTGCCAAATCACAGCAAATCTATTGTTAATCTGGCTTACCTTGCAAATTTGATCTTCAGGTAAATTACCTTGTTCTTTCCTTACGTTATCAATTAATAGCTGCGCTCGTTCCAACAGATCTTTCCTTTCTAGCGCAAATTTAAGTGATACTCTTTCCAATAAAAGCATTTGGCGGAGAGCTTTTGTGCTTAGAGATTGGATATCAATCTTATTTGCTATAATCGACCTAATAGTTGGCGTTTCGGCTAGTCTTGTAGGAATGCCAGTCGAGGGCGAGTATGATGACGAGTATGGGGCCGATTGTCTAGGTGAGAATTCAAATGCTGGAGCATTATCAGTAGATCTTGATCGCGGTCTTGGAACATCTATATTCTGAGAGGATAAAGATGGTCTGTTTGGTGTCGAAAATGAATGCTCATGAGGGGGCAAATCGTGTACCGCTGTTGCAATTTCGATATCTGGTCGATGGAATGATTGTCTCCCAGAGTTGAGATTATTTGAGAATGAATTATGCCGAGACGACGAGAATCTATCTTGCGAACCCATCTTTTCGTTGCCCGTTGGTGTATCTTGATTATTTGGCGGTTGCATATTGGTATTTTGGTATTGGCCATCCGACTGTGGTTGGTTTTTTGGCTGTGATTGTGGGTGGTATTGCTGATTCTGTTGTGACTGCTGCGGGGTTTGATTAGCGTCACTTGATCGTGATTGCGAATGGCTCTCATTTTCATTTGGCTTGAATATATTTGAAATCCCATCAACGAATTCATCAAACGGATTGCTTGCTCTTCTATTTTCAGTGTTTGGCGATGTGTCCTTTGGTCCATCAAATACCTTTTTAATAAAGTTTAGCGGATTTAAATCTGGATGGGATGAAGCGGAATTTGGCGCCTTGTCACTATTTGAAAAAGGCTCAAAGACTTCTTTCATGAAATTAAACGGCTTTGAATCTCCAGAATTTGAAGATCGTTGATTGCTCGCTTTGATTAACGGCAGGACATTTCTTCCATAATTATCCACGTTTGCTTGTGACACTCTATAATTTGAAATTAGTCTCACAAATTCACTTTTCTCTATCAGATTGGTCGATGAGATTCCATACACATTCAGATATCCTCGTATTTCTTTAATCGAAAGCGATTTCATTTCCTCTTCGTTCATTTTTCCGACTGGATCAGTAATAATTACTTTTTAATATCCTGCTGCAGTATCCACAGAGCGATACTGGTAGATTGATGCTATATTCCGGAAGTGGTTGCTTTTCAGGATCCATGCATGCTTTACAAAACATATACCCGCAATAACAGCAACTGCACTTTTTACTGAATATCCAGAATTCGTCATTACAGCGTATGCAGGATTTAGTCTCTTCTTTATTTTTTGCTGACGGTGGATTCATTGGGAGGTTGGAAAAATCACAAGCAATTAATTTGAACCTTTCGGAAAATTTTGGAAGAAACTCGCCTAAAGTTCAGTAGTAACTCTCCTAAAGTTCAGTAGTAACTCTGAATTTATCCTCATTTTTTTTGTTTTTTTCTACGATGCCATTAATAACGATAAGCGGATTGCCATTATCAGGAAAGACTACCAGAGCAAACGAGATTGCCAAGTACCTGGAGGATTATATCAGTAAAAATCAGACTTCTATACGGAAGATTATTACAGTAAATGATGAATCACTCTCAATTGACAAGAAAGCTGCGTATATTGGTAACTGGTAGGTTAATCAAGATGCAAATAGTGAAAAGAAGGCCAGAGGTGCTTTGCTTTCTGCAGTGGAGCGTCACTTGAGCAGAGAGGATATTGTAATTTGTGACGGCTTGAATTACATCAAAGGATTCAGATATCAGTTATATTGTGTCGCAAGGGCATTAGGGACTCCTACCTGCACTGTATTTTTATCTTAATTGCAGGTGTTTTGTGGGTTTGATACAAATTCTGCAGTCGAACGAAATAGCAACCTGGATAAATATGAGGCAGGAATGTTGGAAAATCTGTGCTCTAGATTTGAAGAACCTGATGGGAGGAACAGGTGGGACGCACCTTTGTTTATTGTTATTCCAAAGGATGAATCTTTAGCAATGGAAGGAAATGCGACTTCAAATGGAATCGTTGAAGCAGCAATTTTGAAAAAAGCACCAGCTCCTAATCTCTCTACTGTTGTCAAGCCATTATTGGAAACTAATTATCTTCACGAGCTTGATAAAACGACTTCAAATGTCTTGGATGTGGTGATTGACGCTCAAAAGAATGGAAGAAGTGGTGACATCAAAGTTCCACGGTCTTCTGTCCCGGTTCACTTGCCGTCTAGGAATATTTCACTTGCAGAATTGCGTCGACTAAAGAGACAATTCATGAATATAAACAAAACTCATACATCGATGAATATGGACCAGGTATCCACAGGATTTGCAGAGTACCTAACTACAAATCTTGATTAATAAATCCATTTAAAAGATTGTTTATTTCAAAACGACTTATTCTCCATCAAGTTTCAAGCCTCTCATTTGTAATTCTTCTTCGATATTGCACGGGCCAGATGGAACAGCTTCGTTTTCAAATCGCTTAATTTCCTTTACTTTAGCTTCATCAATTTCAGGAGCATTCATAATCGATTGTCTAATTAGTTTGGTATTACTTTCTAGTTGGGGTTTCAGGTTCGGTTGAAGCACCATACGGATTTGCTTTGAAATTAGCTACTTCGGCGGCAATTAGTTCTGCATTAATGATAAGTACTTTTGATTTCAGGGATGGTGTTTGTTGCTTCAAATGAAAAGTCAAATGTAGTTGGGCAATTTGGTTCGTCATCAGGAACATGATACATTGCCAAGTACGGATGACCTAATGCGTCACTGGCTGAAATTCTCTTTGTAGGATCAAAGACTAAAAAGTGGTTCATCAAATCCAATGCTAAGTGTTAATTGCATCCAACCTTGTGCATCGGCACTTGGGAAGACTTTTTGGAAATTCGCCTTTTGATATTTTGGCCAGGTTCGTAAATATTTGAGAACTCTGGAGCTGCAGAGTTGCATCAAAGTTGGGTCTTGTGGGGTACCCAAAACTTCAAAGATTTTTGACAATTGGTCAATGTCTGGATTAATTTTCAGTTACAATCTGCTCCTTTGAATAAAACTTTTCCGTTAAACATTTCACCAAAGATACAGCCAACCGACCATATGTCAACTATCGTAAATGGAAAACATTACTTGCTTTGGAGTAGAATTTCGGAGAAAGAACTACTTCCGGAGCGCGATAATATCTGGTTGCGACATATTCAGTGTTCATCAATGGCCCCGTAATATCTGTTTCTCCACGAGCCAGTCCGAAATCGCAAATCTTGCAATTAGTTGGCAATTACTCTTAATTCGCAATCAGAATTGACTAATAAATTCCCAGGTTTCAAATCACGATGCAAGATGTTTGCTGAATGCATCCACTTTAGTCCGCGCAGTATTTGATATATAAAGTACTGCAAGTGTTGCGTAGTCAATTGCTGACCAGATTTGATAATTTGAGAAAGATCAGCTTCCATTAAACCTTCAACCAAATATCTGAAATTACTTTAAAAATTACAATTCTGTAAAGTTTGGACCGTTTTCGTTTGTATCACAGTCCAAAAACAGCGCGATCTATAATCAACTGCCACTTACATTTTCGTGTCCATTTAGATGACGGAGAATCTTCAATTCTCTTAAAGCACGCTTTGTCAAAATCGTCTCTTCAAAATTTCTGGCTCCAACCAATTTGATTGCCACAGGTCTATCGATTTTGATTTCTTTTGCAGAGCTGAGGTTATAGATTACTTACGACACGACACCATATGCCCCACGACCGATTTCCCTTTTTATTTTATACTTTTCGAGGATTTTTGGATGATACATTTTTGAGAGAAAATAATAGCGCGTTTAGCATCTGTTCTGTAAGCCACGACTGGACACAAGATAGAGTCCCTGCGATTTGCCAGTGGTTTGCAGCCTGCGAGGTTGGAGTACCATTCATCCTGGAAGAGTTTGAAAAATCATACTCTGGTTGTAATTTGATCAAAATCAATGTGGACCCAAACGGTTCCTACAGCAACATCCAGAAGTATGTACCAGGTTTATTTCTAATTGACGACCAACCGCAATGGAAATAAACTGCTCGCACAGATTAAACTAAAACTGTTGCTGCCGAATTGCTTATTGAGAAAATGTCTTTTGCAACTGGTTTCTTTGATGCCGGAACTGCTCTGGCATTGAACGCTTGATTACCTCGATTTAAATGTATTCTCAGTTAAAAATCTTTCACACCATGCGCTGAAACAGCACGTTTGTTCCATGCGTGCATTTTTTACTTTTCCAATGTCAATTGCTTACTACCTGGAAGATCCTGAGGACAAGATATTCAAGTCGAAATCATTTCAAAACGTAGTAAGGACATACATCAATGCAATACTTTCCAATCCAGAAACTCGCAACGTCTTCTTTTTCCTGTTACTCAACATTTCCTTTACAGTTGTAGAATTCCTGTATGGATGGTGGAATAATTCATTAGGATTAACTGCGGATGCAATACACATGCTGTTTGATTCAACAGCGATCATCTTCTCCCTAATTGCAAGTGTAATCACCAAATGGGATAAAAATAAAAGTTACACTTATGGATTTGGAAGAGTTGAAACTTTAACTGGGTTTATCAATGCATTAGCTCTGGTATTCGCCAGTGGAAATATTGTATGGGAAGCAATAGAGAGGTTGTACTCGCCTCAAGAATTGAATATGGACAATTTGTTGCTGGTATCGGTCTTGGGTTTACTAGTGAATATCGGTAAAACATTTCTTACATAGTTGGGATATTCGCTTTCGATCATGGAGGAGCTATTGGACGAAAAGGACATGATTGTGGACATGATCATGATCACTCGCACCACTCTCATGAACACCATGGACATTCTCACTCACACGGCTCACATTCTCATGGCCAGAATCCGTTAATGCACGGTATGTTTTTGCATGTTTTATCGGATGCTCTAGGATCCGTCGGCGTTATCGTATCATGTCTCCTTATTCAATGGTTTAGTAATAGCGAGCTAATGTAGATTGGCAATGGTCGGACCCATTGTGTTCCATATTTATAGCAGTCTTGACTCTAATTGGTTGCTGGCCACTTTTGCGAACCTCTGGTGAAATCCTCCTCCAAAGAGTGCCGCATTCATTGGACGACTCTATAAATACTAGTTTTTATCAGGTCGAATCTCTCTAATCTAGATTTCTGGGATACCCGGCGTTCTTGGGCATTCCAACGCGCATTTCTGGGAATTGAACCAAGGAGAATATGTTGGCAGTCTTTGCGTCCAAATACATAGAAATGTAGACGATCAATCTGTTTTATACCAGGTTCAACAGATTTACAGGCAGATTGGGATTAATAATGTTACTGTTCAAGTAGAAAAAGATCTTGTTCATTCATACTAATAAATTTCAGATAGAGCAGATAAATTTGCAAACCAGTGCGGATTACATGTGATTCGTCAAACTTTGAATATTCCAGTTTATAAAAACAAACGCAATTGAATTAGGCGTAGCTGGTCATGTAAAAATCATTGTTGGTACACCACGAGAGTAAGGAATGGCCAAGTCTGTCATAGAATCTGGAACCCATAACTCTGTTTCCTAACATTAATCAAGATTACTATGGGTAGATATTACTTGGGAAGGTGTCTTTTCGCAGCTTGCATATCTCAAGTCCCAAATATGAATATCAGACATTGGGTCTCCTAACGCGACCAAATTTCCATTCCTATGCAATGATGGTTTTTGGTACAGCGATGGGGCTTTTGCTTCGGCTGGAGGATCAGGTAAGTGCCATTGACTGACGTATATTTGTAGTCTGGTGTCATAGAGTTTCAAAGAAGAGTTCTTGTCAATGAAAGAAACTAGCAAAAGGTGCTTCTGTCCTGGAATTGGGAGAATTTCGCGGATCTTTTGTTATTGGAAAATACCTGGTGGTCATTCTTTCCATTCGCAGTTACAACAAGATCCCTATCCAGGTTATAACCAATCAAACGTTTGTCTTTGCCTCCAGAAAAGAGTGTATCAGTGAAATCTTGATAGTGGATAGATGTAACAGCATTGGTGTGCTCAAAGTGAACCCTTTGGGTTTTAAGAGCCTGGCCAGTACCACCAGTATGGGTCCACAGAGTAATAAGTTTATCATTACCGCCGGTCAGCCATCTAATATTATCTGATATAGGCATTTTACCAATGGTGGTGATGTTTTTAGTATGTGGGTATTGTGTGACGTGAATGATTTTGTTGGTGAAAACTTTGTTCTTTCCTAATGTTTGCAATTCGCAGTCATGAATAAGGGCCAGCTGGTGCAATTCGTATTGTCCGCTGTTGCTATCTGAAGAATGCTCAAGTAATTTTTCATAATTGGAAGCGACAACAAGTATATCATCAGTAATCCATTCCTATCGTTAGCCATATAAAACCATAGCCTCGCTCCTTGAGTTCTTCAACTCACTTGATGGAATTGTGTGTATCGTGTTTCTTTCCTTCAAGTCAAATACTTGGACAGTTCCGAAAATCAATAATGTCTTACCCATCATTAGGCGAGGCAAAAGCTAGGTCGGCAAACGGCCCTTCTTCCTTTACCAGGACATCGCGGGCATTTCTCCCAAAATTGGTAAGCTTGACCGATTTGAGACTGTTGAGCGTTTGTCTTGAGCCGCTGGACTTGATTTCCCATTCAGCAACAACTGGCTCAAAAGGAACGGTGGCAGGTGGTGGATTTCCCAGAGTATTTTCAATGTACGAAGCTAGCTGTTCCTTGAAAGGAATGTGATTTGCACCATCGTCTTCACTGACTGTCTCTCCATCCATTTCTTCAACTTCTCCTTCGAGAACAATTTCTTCAACTGGAGTTTCGGAACGTTGACGCCTTGGCGAAATCTTGTTTGCATTTTCGGAAGAATTACTATGTTCTACAATATTTTGGCGGCCAGCGTGTATGTATCCAGAGGATTGAATATTTCGGTCTTTGGGACGGTTATTGTCCCTCTGGCCACTCCATGAGCGCTCTCGAGAGTCGTCTCTAGAGTGTCTACCATTGCTCTGATAGTTGTCACCATTGTTTGAGTTGAAATTGTTCCTTCTATCAGAGGAGTCAACTGAATTGTTACGATGGCGGCCAGAATTAGAATTATTACCACTGTTTCGGTAGGTATCAGGGCTAGATTCGTAAGAGCTGGTTCTTTGTGCGCCAGAGTTTTGGCTGGGATCCTCTCTTGAAAATGGATCCTGTCTGTAGTTTCTTGGATAATCGTCATCATTGAAGTTGCCCCTTGCTTGGCCCTGATTGTCTTTTCTTTTAGAATTGACCTTTTGTTTCCTACTGAAATCTTCATCTTTATCTATAGAGTTTGACAGCGAGCGCTCTCGTTTTCTACTGACATTATCTTCAAGCCTTTCGGTTGAAATTACAACTTCCATTGCCTTGGTCATTACTTTGATCTTTTCAGTTATTTTTGTAGCTTTTTCTAAATGTGCTGAAGCTTTCTTTGCATACTCCTTGTTCTTTGCCAGATAAAAAGTCAAATCCCTTTCACTCTTCAAAATCTTTTGCATTAACTTTTCCGGCTTGTAGTTGGCAAAGTTTTCAAATTCATCATCTGAAGATATAGTTGACATGTTATCTGCCGCATCTGAGTCAAATTCACCTTACTTTTGGCAACAGGGTAGTATTCAACATCCTCAGAGTATGAAATTTTCCGTTTAGCTTTCTCTTCTGACTTCATGGCTGGTTTCTTGGACCGGATTGTGGAACTTTTTTTTATCCTTCTTGCCAATGAGGTCCTTCAGACGATTTGTTCCTCGAAATATCAAACTAAAGACGCAAAGACCTGTACAACTGCAAATCAATTCAGCGATACCCAAGCCAAGTAGTATTGCCAGCAGAATCGCCGTTCAGGGGGTAACTTTTACTCACGCTAGATAAATCCTTCTCTTTATTTCGGCACGGTGCAGCTAGTTGATGATCATTAAGAGAATTATTCCTGGTTCAGCTCATGTAGAAATATATTCGCATTAATTATTATTTTTTGTGACATCAAGGTGACTCAAAAGCAAAATTCAAAGTTTGCAAATCTTTGAAATGTCCTACAAGGGTGTTGTGTTAGTTGGAGGACCATCAGTCGGTACAAGATTCCGCCCGCTATCCATGGATTTCCCGAAACCATTATTTCCAATCGCTGGCCACCCTATCATTTACCACCATGTTCAAGCTCTCGCCAAAATCCCTGGAATCAAAGAAATATTACTAGTAGGGTTCTTTGAACAAGCAGTATTTGACCGGTTTCTGACTGAAATGCAAATAGAGTTTTCACATGTACAAATCAGGTAAATCGTTGTTGATTAAGGTATTTACGTGAATATCAATCAATGGGGACAGCTGGCGGTATTCATCATTTCAGAGATGAAATTTTACGTGGAAACCCTGATGCTTTCTTTGTGTTGAACGGGGATATTGCCTGCTCATTTCCTCTTGTTCAAATGCTGGCAACCCACAGACAAAGCAATGGGCTTGGAACAGTACTTTCAATGAGAGAACACAAAGATCGTGTCAACCGATATGGTTGTATTGTTGTCAATCCCGATACAAAGGAAGTCGATCATTTTGTCGAAAAACCTCAATCGTTTGTCTCGGATTTAATTTCTTGTGGAGTTTATGTGTTTGGAAAGGATTTGTTCAATTACATTACCAAGGCGATTGAGATTAGACGCACCAAAGAAGAAGAAGCAGGAGTTGATGAGGCTTGGAATGCAATTGGCGCATCAAACGCTGCGCTCTCTGCCAGATCCAATGAAAGGGTACAGTTAGAGCAAGATGTATTCCCATTATTGACCGGTAAAAAGCTCTTATATTCGCACACTATGGGCAGTGACGATTTCTGGATGTCCATTAAAACTGGCTCTTCAACCATCACAGCCAACCGCAAGTATCTGCAATATTTCATGCAGGCGCATCCAAGAAGATTGTCAGTACCCTCGGTTGCCCCAGCTAAACCAGCTACTCCAGAATTCCCAAATGGTAGGCAAACACCCGAAATTATTGCGCCTGCCTATATACATCCAACTGCTGTTATCCATCCTTCTGCAAAGATCGGCCCAAATGCTTTCATTGGTGCAAGAGTGCTTATTGGCCGTGGTGTGCGCGTAAGAGATGCTCTGATTCTTGATGCAGTGGAAATAAAGAATGACGCGTGCATCCTCAACTCTGTTGTTGGCTGGGAATCCAAGATTGGAGCTTGGTGCAGAGTGGAAGGATCTACTCACGATGAAGTGGAAACACATGCTAAAGATGATGCAACTACTCAAAAAGGGTTCAAAATCCCATCCGCATGCATATTTGGAAAAGGGGTTACAGTCGCTGACGAACTGGTGGTTAGAGACTGCATCGTTCTGCCTCACAAAGAAATCAAAAACTCTTTCCAAAGGGAAATTTTGATGTAACGGTCTTAATAAAAAGTTCAAAAAAAATTGAAAAAAGTTCAAATATGTTTAGAGCTGCACCTAGGATAAGAAGTGCGATAAAAAATATCAAATTCAGCAGGAGCATTTCTATTTCGGTCCGTAGAGTAATTCATAACTAACGACAGCCAATTTCAGCCATCCCAGAGCAACTTTCCCATTCTATTCAAACACACTGCATTCTAACAAATCTAACGAATATAGTGGACGTACTGGACGACAATTAACACTGAGTAATTTTTAATAAATAATTATCCCGCCCACCGGCTTTTTTTCCAAAGTAATCCATGACCGAATATAAAGTCGCTAATGTTGACGATCTGAAAGATGGCGAGATGTAGGCTGTAACTGATTCTAGGAAAGAAGTTGTTTTTGACGCTGGCAAAGCCCTGTTGTCCAGAATTAACGGAGAATGTACCTTTAACTGATGCTAGTTTTCGCAACGTCTCATCTCTGTCCGCATTATAAAGCGCCATTGAGCAAAGGAGCGATTTCCTCGGATGGACGTGTAATGTGCCCATGGGTAACTCTCATTAACGCAGCATGGTGCATGTTTCCGTGTTCAGACGGGGGATATTGAAGACGGACCTTCAATTGATTCATTGCAATCTTTCAAAGTATCTGTAAAGGGCGGATCAGTTTATATTACTGCAACTGAAGCACAAGTAAAGGCTGGACGAAAGAAGCCTGTTTGCACAAAGTCAAATACCGCTAAAGGCGAAACCACCGTCATTATCGGAGGTGGTGCTGGTGGTTTGGTAGCTGCAGAAACTTTGAGAAAAGTAATCACCATTAATTCAGGAAGGATATGCAGGAAAGGTCATTATTATCAGTCGCGAAAGCTACCTCCCAATTGATCGGTACTATGCAACTAATGCAGCCCTAAACTTTCAAAGGCTCTCAAGATCGATGCTGCAAAGGTTGCACTGAGAACTGAGCAAGATTTCAAGGATTTGGATATTGAAATCAGACTTTCAACTGTACCAAAAATTAATTCTAGCAAGTCTCTGCTGTTAATCCTAAAGAAAAGAGTGTAACTCTAAGCGATTCTTCCTCATTAAAGTACAATAGTTTGATTGTCGCAACTGGTGGGGATGTAACTTCGTTATTAAAATAGCCTCGTGTATTGCCATTCCCAGGACATGATTTACAAAACATTTTTGTAATGAGAACAGTGGAAGATGCAAACTATGTTGGAAAAGCCCTTGAGGAAATCACCGATCGCAAACCAAATGTTGTAATTGTCGGTTCCAGTTTCATTGGGATGGAAGCTGCCAGCATCCTTGCTAAAGTAGCCAAAGTAACTGTTATTGGAATGGAAAAGGTGGCAGGAATTAATTATAGTATCCATTTGAAAGAGTGTTAGGAGCTGCCGTTGGTGAAGCAATGTACAAATTGAACACGAGCAACGGAATCGATTTGCAAATGGAGAAATTTGTTGAAAAATATGGCCCTTCAGCAACAGACCCAAAGAAAGTCGGTTCAGTTGTTTTGAAGGGTGGACATTCTATCCCAGCTGATTTTGTTATTTTAGGAGCCGGGGTTATTCCAAAGACTGACTATTTGAAATCATCTGGTATCACTCTGGATAAGGATGGTGGCATTTCAGTTTTAGGTTCAATGGAAGTGCCAAATGCTGCCGATGTTTATGCTGTTGGTAAATGGCATTAATCCAGGTGATATTGCAAGATATCCATACCACATTACTGGCGAAAATATCAGAGTTGAACACTGGAATGTTGCTCAAAATCAAGGAAGAGTGGCTGCTGAAGCTATTTTGGCCAAACAAAAGGGAGAACCTCTTCCAGTCTTTAAACAAATCCCATACTTTTGGTAATTTGGTATTGATTTCAAGGACTGTCCAGTTCGGCAAATCCATTAGATATTGTGGATACGCTACCTCATTTGATGACACTGTGGTTCAGGTAATCTGACGTTTTAGTCCTAGGGGTCCTTGGAAATGGATTCAACAGGCGGTGGATTGTCCTTTGCTGTCTTTTATCTCAGAAAAGGTAAGGTGGTTGGGGTCTGCACCTTGGCAAAAGACCCTGTCGTCTCGCATGCTTCGGAATTATTCAGACTGGGAAAGATGCCTTCTGGAGAAGAATTAAAGAATGGAAGGGATTTGCTTTCGGTCCCTTTGGAATGTAAAACAATAATTAATCGTAACAGCTTCTGAAAAATTTGTTTGCACCAAAAAAACCGAATCTGTAGCAGAAACCAAAGAGCTGAACTGGGTAACATTCGTCGCAATCCCTGCCCTCATTGTTTTACTTTCATCATTGTACTTCCTACAAGCCAAATAAAGCACGTATCTTTATTCTACAAGTCTCTTTGCTCTCGCTTGATATATGAATTCTCGTTCCTGTTCCAGAATTTTATTAGGATCTTCCAACTCTAATACCGGCATTTGGTACTTTGGCCCATGGAATTCGCCATGGCTGGGTAAATTCTGAATAGTTCCACATCTTGGCTGGCCTTTCGACCACTCTCCTTTGTATATTTGTCTTTTTTTCAAGTAGATGAATTTGCCTGGTCCTTCTTTCTCATCATCAAACCACATTCCTTCATATCTGTCCCCATTTGCTACATTAGCGTTGTAATACCAAGCAATAGGATTCCTTGGCCGTGTCTCATCTCATGGTGCCATTCACCTTCATAAACAGAGCCGTCTTTATAATCCATTCTTCCCCACCCTTGTCTCATATCCTTACTCCACATTCCTTGATAGATCGACCCATCTGCGTAGAAATAAGTCCCAGTACCGTGACGAGTATCAGCTTGCCATAACCCAGTATAAACTTTACGCAATTTTAAGCCTTCCTTTGCTTTACTTTTTTTATCTGGAACTTGAAGCAAAGTCTCTTTGCTGCTCTCCTTTTGGTCTGCCGTGTCTTCAGGGACAGACAGAATGCCATATCCGTGTCGCATGTCCGATTGCCATTCTCCCATATACTGATATCCAGACGCTTTATAATAATGGCTTCCCTTTCCTTGCGTTAATTATTCTATTACCGTGGCGAAGGTTGTCTTTCCATTCTCCAATGTACCTGTCACCATTTATGAGATAAATTGTGGAATGCGTTCCGTTCTTTTGGGATAGCTTGTCTTTTGCTTTCCATACACTTGCTTTTGGGCCTTCGGCGTGTTTTCCTAGTCTAATTGACTCCATTATGTAAAGACGTCACCGTCACAATTAAAAGTCGATCTCAGGTGAAGGCGAAATGGCATTTGAAAACATGACGGCTACTATCTCCACGCAATGTAGGCTCAAGAAAGAATCTCTTTATTGACAAACGAACAGAGCCTTCTAGAGTACTGGAAAGGCTCTTCCACGCTATGTTCTCCATCCAAATATTCAGCACTCATAAACGACCTTAGCTTTGAGTTGGACCGTTTTAAACTCCTTTCAAGTGCCTTGTGTGTATTATACTTTTGCAATATATCTACCAATCCAAAAATATACATCTGCTGTTACCATAATATTTACTGTTTTACCATCTGCAGAATAGAATTTGTTTGGAGCTTTGCGAGTAGTTTCTGGTTCAACTATTACTGCAGTGTCGATGATTTCGGATATGCCCATTACCAAACTGTAGATTAAACATTGTTACCTGTAGTCCATAAATCCATGCTCTGCTAAAAACTGGCTATCGTGGATTATATACTCCAGCAAGGACTCTGAAGAAAGGCCGACTGTCAGAAAGCCATGTTCCTTTAGGTATAGATAATCCAAATCTTTGAACGGATGTAGAATATAAAGTGGATCTGCATGGTAAGGTTTATCTTTGAATATCTCGGTCAATTCTGCCTCTGACACCATTGCACTACGTCCATACTCGGAACCCTTTAAATCAAACTTTAACTTTGTCCTGCTGTCAAACCAATTCTCCATTACAACGAACTGGAGCTGATTTGGTAGTGCCTCCAATGATAACTCTTCAAAATTCAGAATCTCCATGGAATATATTCCGTAATATCTAGGGAGCAGCGAATTGGGATTGCTCGCTAAATGCTGATAGTATGGGTGCCAAAATTCCATCAAATTGGCAAATTCGGAATGTTGTAGTGATTTTAACAGAAACTGGCAGTTGCAAGTTGCAAGGAATACGGCTTGGGATTGACTATTTGACTGCAACAAAACGAGCGGATCCTGAAATGCCTCTTGGAGAGGTAGTGAATAGTTTGAGCTCTGTCGCAATGCTCTGGTATCCACACAGTTGAATTCAGAGTATTTTACCATCCCAATTGCCGTAGAGTAAAACGAAATTGCTGTTGAATCAACGAAATTTGTATTTAGCGATTTTAAAATGCACATGCGACACACCTCCAAGTATTCTTCCTGGGACAGCTCTGAGCAGCTATCTCTGCAAGATGAAAGAATCCAGCCAACTGCCACTAATGCGATGATGATGGCAATTATCGCAAGCATAATATTTTTTCTTAATTTTTTATTTTGTCATGATGCAGTCAAAGTCAATTGTATGTTTGCTTGTGGAGAGGAATATGCCCGGTTTCACCCAATCCGCGAACAGAAACTCTGCCGCCATCACTAATTGCGATTCTTGTTATCGAAGCATTGTAGAGTCCCAAATGCAACCACGCACCTGGATCAAGCTGGAGAGCTCTGAAAAAACAATATCTTATCAGATTTCCATGCGCAACAACAACATCAACAGACTGCTTGACTTTTTCTTTTTCAATGCCTGGTCTATCTTCCGCTTGTCTATGGAAGAATTTGCGAAAAGCTAACTTAGTATGGACAAACCTGCTTCGATTCTACAGCCTTCTTGGAAAAATATACTGTCTGCTGGATTCCAGTCATAGCCTTCAGGTTTGCAGGGAGCTCCCTCGCGCAGTATTGAATCTTTTTGGAGCAGTAATGGAGCAGAAATATTTGAGGCAGCTCTACTTTTTTGAAGCTTGTCATATATAATTGTTGCTGTTTCGTGTGCTCTTGCCATATCTGAACAGAATACTCTAACAGCAGATCCGTCTCCTTCAAGAAGCCCTTCGTGATTCAGAATTTTTGAAATGCATTCACCAGCGTGTTCCGCTTGTTCCCGACCAAGTTTAGTAAGGGCACGCAGGGGATCATTATGCAAATAATCTTCTTCTCCAGATAAACGCTTTAAATCTTTGTGATCAGAAACATACTGTCCGTGTCTGACCAATATTATATGATGCTTAGTTTTCTTTTCATTGCCACTATTGTGCATATAGTCCCAGTTATTGTTCCATGATCTTGATATATGTCCAGTTGTAAGAATTGCGCCTGTTGTTAGTGCAAATCGAAGCGATTTCATTTTTGCAAAAATAGGCAAATGGTTCAGGATTCCCATATGAAAGGTTTAAATGCAATACTATTCTTGGAATTGCTCCTCTTAAAATTGGACCTCTAGATTTTGATCTATGAACAGAAATCACTCCAAAGCCTTGTCCTAATTCAGTCACTCTTGGCCATATTTCGCATCCATCGTTGCTCATTAGTACTTTACTACAGCTTCTCATCTAAGTTTAGGGAAATGCCATGGATTGTGGCTCTCCATCAAGCCTGATTTGTCATTGTCAATCATTAAGAACAGTGTTGACACCTTCTAACATAGATCGGTGAAAACACTTGCCTGTCTCAATCAGGATGGCTTACCATTCTTAGATGTACTTCAAGGCAGGGTCACTTGAAATCAGGACGAATCCCTTGAAAAAGAGTATAGGCTCTAGCACAAGTCAAGTTTCAAACAAATTCTGGTGTGTAGATTTTCTTTGGCTCTGAAACGCCTTCATTGGCACTGCGTATGACGACTTGTATGATGGAAATAAGGAAATAACTACTTGGGGATGCCCAGTTCGACCTTTGTGCATACTCTTCATAGTTTTGATCACGAATTTGGACAACCAGACCCGAACCAAACCCAATATCCTTCCAAATAAAAAATTATAAGAAGGTTTTTACTCAACACAAAAGGAGCCTAAAGTAGATCATTTACTACACGCGTTTCATTTCTCATTTATGAATATAAATATTATGGTTTGTGCTAAAGGTCAAAAATGAAAATCGTTTCTGTAGCTGTACTTGCCTCAATTGCCCTCGCCGCTCCTTTACCCCAGGCTAACACACAGACTGGAGTACCTCAACCTGGGCAAATCCAGCCTGGTGCTAATGTTCCGACTTCTTCACTCAATCCAACTGGCGACGCATCTTCCCAGATCACTCCTCAGACTGGCCAAAATACTCTGACTGCTGTTCGCAACTTCTTGGGCGATGTACAGATGGTTTCCAATGCCATCAACCAGATTGGAAGTGGCCAAGTAACTGATCCAGCTACGATTGCTACATTGGCACAAATTGCATTCAATGCCGAAATCAATGAGAACGAGCAAAGACTGATTATGGTTGCAGCTGCTGGTCAAGCTGGAGCCGAAGCCAATAGCAATATCTTGACATTTACCCCAACTGTTCTCAACGGTCTTCAAGCGATTGCAAGCAATCCAAACCAAAATGCTCAACAGATTGCCTTGCAAATGGGAACTGTCCGAGATGCTCGTATTCTCCCATCGATTTCTAATCTTGCCACTGCTGCACTTGGAAATGTTCCTGTAAACACAATCATCCAATCAACAATCCAGCAGTCCACCACCAACAACGGTAATCCGCAAA
>JADIIU010000126.1:0-36357 GCA_027603945.1 Terramyces sp. JEL0728
TGATTTTTTTGGTTGTACAATTTAATATTTGTGAAACTTTGAAACCCCCAATTATCTGTCAGAATTTCTCAACTTTAAAAATTTTCAGTCCTTCATCACAATGTTCAGACCAACCTTGTTGAAAAGAATTCCAGTTATTCCAAGATTCAGACAAAATCACACCACCGCTCATTCACTCAGCGCACTAGAAACTCGTTGGAGCAAGCTTCCAGAGGCAGAAAAGGGAGCCATTGCAGACTCGTTAGCTGAAGCGCAAAAGGGAGACTGGAAGAAATTAACTTTAGACCAAAAAAGAGCTGGTAATTAGATTTAATGATAGCTTATTATATTGCTTATGGATCATTTGGAAACCGTTCTCCCAACGATCCAACTTTATCAAAAAGAGTTGGTGCTTGGGTAGTCTTTTTCCTTGGTGTCGGTATGTTCCTTTGGTTCCAATCTAGCAAATGTAACGTTCTTTTAATCATAGTGCTTCCTAACTTGCGCACTCAAACCCCAGAATGGAAGGCGGCTACTGAATCTCTATCCATTGAACAGAAACAGAACCCATTCTCTGGCGTCTATGCAAAGGAATTGAAGAAATAAAGCGTTCAACTTTTTTTGATTTTTTTGAAATTCAAATGGATCCTCAAGTTCAGTTCAACTAACATAGGTTATCGACATTGCATGCAGGGCCGCAGATAAATTTGTAGCTTCATTTTACAAAACTATGGATAAATCGAGGGGCGACTTCTCCAGCTTTTATAACGAGCAGTCTATTCTGCTGTGGAACGGAAATCCTTACCAAGCTCTGCAAATAATTCAATTTTTGGATCAACTACCGATAACTAAACATGAAATACTATCGTATGATTCGCAGCCGATTATATTTTCAAATCAAATGAGTTTACTTGTCTCAGTTTCTGGCTTGGTAACATTTGAAGGAGATAAACCAAAGACATTTTCTCAAACTTTTGAATTAACCAAATTACAACAGCACTGTAACTCTTTCGTAATGTAGATTTCATATCCAGCGACACCTTCCGCTTTGTCTAATAAATAATATTATTGCTTCAAGACAATGTCCAGTTTGTAGCGGACAGTAATTTCAATTTGTGTTGGTCCAAATTTCTTTAATGTCATTTCAAATCAAAAATAACGAGCAAAAGACCTGGACTCAAATCATGCCTCAGGCATTAATCGGGCCAGATTTCGAATCGAGTATCCTTTCGAAAAGGTAATTTGCACTGAAATAGCGATCAATATCGAATATCTTTGGATGATGAAATGCCAATAGTTTCTTGTAATTCATGCTCCAAACCTCTATTGCCATCCGCACTGCTAAAACACCTGGAGAGCTGTATCGGGCTTACTCAGGAGCCTTCAAAGAAGAAGATTGAGATAATTGTAAAGAAGCGAAAGCTACCTTCAGACCAAGCCAAAGTTTCCAAACCAGACAAGGAGGTGAAGCGAGCAAAAGGTTATTCTACACTAATCTCCAGTAGCAGCAGCAATCAATCTGGATATCCAATGCGGAGCTTTGCTTGAAAATGGGACTCAGTGTATGCGAACAATCAGCTGCAAAGTACATTCAGTAAATGTAAAAAGGGCAGTGCTGGGTCGTTCGAATACTTATGATATCCTGTATCAAGAACACGGAAATAAGGCTGCCAAGAAAGCGGCTGCTGCCCAAGCTCAGGCCGCGCTTTCCAATTCCAATTCAGCTCCACTCATATCTGTTAATACTTTTACGCCAGAGGAGGATATATTGAAGATCATCAATATCATACAACAAAATGAACCTGCACCCCAAGCAATATACCAGCCGTTCTCCATGAAATTGTGGTTGAAGGAAAAGAACTTGGCTTCCATCATGGAAGTATTTCAAAGATAGTAACATCAAATATATTTTATTGGGGTGTTGGCATAGAATGATTCATAGACTTTGCTACATTTTGGAATAATCTCTCAATCTCAGGCGGGGATTTGATAAATTTAGAGTCCCAAAAAGCATACTTTGGATTCTTGATTAGTTCGATAAATGTAATCAAAAGTCCATATGGATGCGGTCTGGTGGCGATTAAGCGTTCAATCAATACCCTACGATTAGTAAAAATCACCTTGTGATTTGCTCCTTCATTATTTCTTGGTTAGCTTCGGAAAATAGATACAATAACACACAGCTAAAGTAGTGTGTTTGACTGTTTGGATAGCGCAAGTGACTTGAAATGGCGCTCAAGAACAAGTAGCGGCCATCTGAGTCTAAATCTACCAACAGCTGTTGGAAAATATCCATTGCAACATTATTCGAAACTGGCGGAGGGCCTTGAATGTTCTTTGCTTGCGCTTGGTTAATAGCCTCCACGCCAACGTAAAATACCAAGCTATTAATCAGCGAAATGTTGTATTTCGGCAAAGAGGGAGAGTTATTGAGTAATACTGAGCTAATACGTCCAAGGAATGATACTGGGGTCCTAGTCTCCAGGTATGTATCTAGCTCCTGTTTAATATTGCTATCAATTAGACATTGGGTATAATCCGATAAAATTTGTGGATTTTGATTCATTTCTGGAAGTAGATCTACTTTAAGATTTGGTGTAAATGGATCTGGTAATCGCATATCTCTAGGGTATGCACTTAAAATCAAGTTCTTCAATTGAACACATGTGTACGGCAACACATCAATGAAACTAAAGTGATATCCACTTAAAAATTCCGGATAGTCATGCAGTAGTACAAGCAATACACGCAAAGTAGCTCGATAGAGAGATTTTGAAGTGTCGTTCAATTGCCCCGACTGAAGAACTGGTGCCAAAAAGGTCAGCAACGCAATCATCACCTTCTGGTAATATGGCCAATACTAGATTATTTATAGACTACCTTTTGATTATCATATGAGAGCAATGGACCCATTAAATCACGATGTGAAATGAGCTGGATCCATGAAAACAAAAATCCTGGCAACATTGAAGGTTTCAGCGAATAAAGAGTGTTGCAAATATGTGAGAGAAGAGGAGCGTAGATTTCGCCCAATTCGGCAGCAAATTCTTTAGCTTGGTCAATCAACGAATTAAATATCCTAAAGAATGGTTTTTGATTAAATATCGACTCAATGTTTTCGTGAGCGTTGACAGTTTCCAAGCAGATTATCCCCAGCGTTTTTGTAAGGAACGGTTTCCTTTCACTATTTTCTGAAATTTTCAAGATCGCCATAATAACAAAGCACGCAAATGCATCTATTGAAAGGTACGCGTTTTCTGGGGAGGCTGGTTGTTGGTTGAATAACGATACACATATTTCAATGCAAGTTCTTAGGAAAGTCGCCATACTGTTATCCGCTTTCATGAAACTAATGCTAAAGAACTAACATAAGACACACTTTACCTCTTCAATGTATTCAGCCCTTGCTTTGACACTCGACGACGGATGAGAATAGACATGCACCCATTCTTCAAACACCATTGCTAGCAAACTCTTGAACGCTGCGTCCGTTGAGATTGACCTTTTTAACCTGCCAAGGGAAGTGTAACTGCTGATGTCTTGTAAAAAGCCTTTGATTCGATCTACATTGGCACCTCTGCCATCAATAGATTTAATTGCATTGATAGTGTACAAGAAATCTGTAGTTCCAACGACATTGTTGGAAACCAGAATTTCTCTTATCAAAGATATTGCAAAGAAAATCGATCCTGAAGATCCAGCATCTATCATCTGCCCAAGCCTGTTGTCAATATCGGAGCAAGTAAGTATTTGAGCGTTAATCAAAGCAATCGTAATTCTAGTGTCGTATTTTCTTTGATCGTCGCCATACAAGAACCATTCCTTTAATTCACGGGAAAGCACTTTGGCTCCATCGATTAATTTTCTGAGTATAAATACATAAACTTCGCAGGCTAGAGATGATTTGTTTGCGAAAAGCATTTGTACAACTTTTTCGCCACACAATAGACAGCATTCATCGGCGTTAGCAGACTGAGAAAGAATATAAGAGATTTGCCCCAAAGCTGTTTTAATAGGATGTTGATTTGGTAATAGGTCAAAGGTCGAGCTTGCATTTTCGGTGATATGTAGGTCCAATTCAGTCATGATAATGGTAAACTTTTGCAAAATTTGCTCCGGCGGTAGGATTTCATATTGAATAGGAACACTGGCGAGTCCTTCACCTCTGATTTCTTGTCGAGGTAACTGTGGGCGGAGACGTTCAGCTTCTTCAATAAAGTCAGTATTACCTGGGTTGCTGTTTATAAATGGAATACGCATAAATGCTTCATAAACGCTCAATTGGTTTGGACTGAGCCCGCCAGGTCTTGGCTGAAGTCCCTCTGGCAAGCCATTCAGAAACCTAGTGGAATTAAAGGCAGAAGGATCAAAGAACTGTTGCCCAGACCGCTGTTCTCTGTGTTTTCTTCTGTTTACAAACGACAATGCCAAAGTCTCATCAATTTCTGGGATAGACTTTTCAGCAGCAGCTTTTTCCATCACCGAACAAGCAAGATCAAGATTATCAGAAACAATAATAAAGATAATTTGTTCAGGAACGGTTTGTTCAGTGTATCCATTTGCCATCAAAAGAGTTTTCAAGTTGCTGATCATGCTAATCTTCAATGGTTCCCTAGAGGACACAGATGCAAGACTTCCAGCTAAACTCTGAACCATATACTGTGCCGATTTCCGCATCTTTTCTTCGTTTGGCTCAAGAGCAAAGTCTTTTGTTACTATTTCCCTTGTAGCAATTATTGCAATAGTGACACTTCTTTCAACAACTGGCGAGCGGATTACTTCTTGAATAGACTTGTCGATCGCAATATGCACAATTCGTTTTAAAGTAGGCTGGGAATTGAACAAGGTGATGTTTGGATTGAAAGTTATGAATGAAGCAAGGTTTGGGTAACCAATGCCAATACCATCATCCTCCTGCACAGATCTATTAACGCTTGCATCGAATCCTGGCTGGCGATAGGCTTCATTTTCAGATTCTCTTCGAGATCCGCTTTGGATCCTCTTTCGCAATATTTCGGTAGGCTTGATGTCTAGATGAGTAGTTTGGGTACCTTTGATATCCAGCTTCAAATTTTTGCATAATACTTCAATCTCAAACTTTAGATTTAGTTTGAGTTCGGCAAAATGATATAATTCTGCCAGTAAACGCATAATAGCCATCAACCAAGGGTTCGGAGGTCTGAACACCTTGCTTCCACTACACTGTTCCAAGACTTTGCACACGAATGGAATCACAACGATTAGTCTCTTTAACTCGTACCCTTCCATCAGCAATTCCTATTATTAATCTCTTTTTACCTTGAACGCCAAGTTGTTGTGTTTGATCGGCTTGTTCCTCGCTAACGAGATTGTGCCAAGCCATGCCCCCAAGTTCTTCAAGAAAGATCTTTCCTGGGAGGAATTGAGAGTCTTTTCGCTATTAAGCAAGCCACGTATACTAGAGAGAGTTTCGTGGAGGACGATGGGATATATTTGTGGAATTTTCAAGTTATCCATAAAGTCCAAGTATATTGCTTGGTTGTTTGGTTCAACGCTGACTCTTTTCACCACAATGTAATTGCAAAACCACCTCAAGTGGCTAAACTTGAGAATTTCCAGCAAATCTGCAACCTTTGAAGGAATGTTTGTCAGCGTTACATTATTTACCACAAACAAAATGTTGTCGCGCACTGCTTCGCTCGGGACTTCGAAATGTCCAACCTCACTTTCGTTAATAATCCCATATAGTTGAAGTGCAGAGAAAATTCCATCTTGCTGAATTGGCCGTTGAAATCCGTTATCAACAGCTGCATTTGGGTTTCCAGGTGTAGTTTGTCTTTGAACATTTTTAATAAAATGGATTATTTTTGGATGTGCTTGATGTAAATGTTCAATCTGCAACAACAAAGAACAGTATTGGCTCCATTCAGGCAGCCTTCCCTGGAATTGTGCAAGTGCAGAAATACCGAACTGGAACAGCTTTGATCCAACAGGCTGTCGCAAGGCTTCCAACACATACCGCAATGCAATTCCAAGCGATACTGAGGTTACGATTTGGTTTTGAATCAGCACTCCAAACAATATACTGGTGATGATCAATTCACGATCTGGATATCTTGAAAAGAATTTGTATTCGTCAAATAAATTGTGAATCATGCATTTAAACGTTTCCTGGTCTCTAATATTCGGAGATTTCTTCAAGATTTGAAGTAATTCTATTACCTGTGGGATGGAAAGTTCGCCTTTATAGATCTTTTCGTAAAATGCATTGGTTTCTTCTTCGATATCGGGGGGAAATATCGCAACTTCTACTTCTTGTGCGTCCCCTCTTGGGAAGAGCTGAGCACAAGCATTAAAGATTTTTTCTCTATAATCTTGGTTTTCAGGAGACATTTGACTAAGTTAATAGTAGCAAACCTGCTATTTGCGTGCAAGACCTTAAGAAAAGTTGTTACCACATCTGGCGAAAGCAAAACTGTTTGGGGAATATCCGACCGACCATGTTGAGCAGCGGTGATCTTGTCATTCAAAAATTCCAAACAAGCTCGAACAAAGAGTTCCCCCCCTTCCCGGATATGGTCTTGAAGCCATTTCTCCAAGTTTAGATATTCTCTTCTAGATGACAATGCAGCAAGATCAATAGCAAAAGCATATCGCTTAGTTTCTAAAATCTGGGATAATGCTTTTAACTCTTGTGCAACATCCAATATTCTGGAAAGAGAAGAGCCGTCTGTTGAATATAATGCAACCATCCCTTCAATAATCACGGCAGGATATGTGTCCCAAACCTTTGGTAGCACTATTGGAGCGTTCGCGTTGCCAGAAATGAGTGCAATAACCAGTTTCCGAGATAGATCTTCCACAAACCCACTCCTTGGCAACTACAATTAAAATAGCTTACATTGAACGATAAAATTGCCAGTAGTAAAATTTCCGGTGCCTGTTCAAATGCAAGATCAATTAAAGCATGGCATTCCTTCAAATCGCTGTAATCCAGCACAATTCTGCATAAATCCAAACTATTCCAACAGGATTGAATGCAAGAATTAAAAAAGAATCGGGTTGTAGCGTTCAAGGGGAAAGTTTCTTTAGAAACAACATGTCGGGTTACATGCTTACTGAGTGTGAACAATTCAGGGGTGACCTTAACTACATGAGTTAGAAAGCTCAGCTGTGCTTTTCTATTTTCCCATCTATCCAGAAATATATTTGTAGGAAAGTTATTTAATTCCTGTGGTTAGGTACAATTACTGGCACCACGGCTTTGCAAGCTTTAAGCAATACAGACACATTATCCAGAGTTTTAAAGTTGGCTTCCGGATTATCCAAGTATCTTAAAACCTTATTCCAATCAAGTTTCGTGCTCTAAAGATCAGAATCGGTTACCATTTTAAACACCAGCGGAAAGAATAAATCCACATTCCACGTTTTCATTTGCGACAGCATTTGCTCACTAGCTTCATCCAAGATTCCCGAAGTCAAAGAGTGGAGTGTTGGATTGTCGGGTAAGCCAGAACAGGTCTGTATCATCATCATCAAAACATTTGCAACATCCTTGTCGTTAATTTTCATATGAGCATTCGAGGGATATATTCCAAGCTGCTCCAATACGGCTAAAATCACGTTTGAAGAATATGTAGCCCCATATCCCAAATCCTTGAGATAGAGATGTAACGACACCATTTGAGATTTGAAAAAAAGTTTTCGACTCAATGATCACAATTCGTTCTGCTACTGCTAATGTATATCAAAAGATAATACTAGGATATGATAGAGATGCAAAATTGCAACTTGCATAATTTACCGGAAAATTACAGTATGAAATATTACATATATCACTTGATTTCTTGGCCGCAGCTTTCGTTTGTAGCAGAAAACAATGGCAGGATTGTTGGATATGTGTTGGCAAAAATGGAAGAAGATTTATCTCTTGAACCTCACGGTCATATTACTTCATTGTCAGTTATGAGATCCTGGAGACGCCTTGGAATAGCGCAAGTACTTGCTACTAACAAAGAAATTAATGACCCAAGCACAAGTCGCAATGAAAGAGAATTTCAAGGCTAATTTTGTGTCTTTACATGTGCGTAAAAGTAATAGAGCAGCCCTTTCATTGTACCGTGATAATCTGGAATTCAAGTTGCATGAAGTGGAAAAGGGATATTACGCTGATGGCGAAGTACTATTTACTAATTCTAGGATGCTTTGGCAATGAGAAAACAACTATAATAAATCTAAAATTTTCTTAATTTTTTTGATCTCTAATCTCCAATGTCTTCGATAGTTGATGCCAAACCTAAATCAGAAATGACTGAAGCTGAATTGCTGGCTTTGGAAGAAGCAGAATTCCAATCTGGACCGCTGTCTCTCTTGACTCAGGTAAATCCCACTAACAGCAGTCTGTCAAGAACCACAATCAGATATTAATATTTTGTAGAAATAATAGAAAATTGTTGGCGAGAATCAAGGCATTCGATCGACATTGTAATATGGTATTGGAGAATGTGAAGGAAATGTGGACTGAAACCCCAAAAGTCAACAAAGGGCAAAAGAAAGCAAAGCTTGTCAATAAGGAAAGATTTATTTCTCAATTGTTTTTAAGAGGAGATTCGGTAATTTTGGTTCTGAGACACACCGCGTAATAAATCGTTGAATAAACCAATTTATTTCATTTCTTTGTCGATCTTTTCAAATTGCCACGACCACCCTTCATACAAGAACGGTCGGAGATCAAATCTATTGTCGTCTGGGGAGTAGCTTGACATATGGTAAGATGGTGGCAAAACGGTTGTTTTGTGTCTATTGATGCCGTAGTAAAAAAAGAATCTCTTTACTTTAGCAGCAATCTAGATTAGTAATATTTACTTCCACAGGATTCAATATTGCTCCCCAATCATTCAAAAGCCTCTTGAACATGGAATACGGGCCCAATTTGTTGATCTTTCGTAACAGCCCAAAAGTAGATAGTTCCGAGTATGTCATCCCCATATCTACCTCATCTGTTTGAACATAATCTGCAGTTATTGGCTCAAGTTCTGCCGTTGGGGGTGCTTCAATAAATTCTGATAACAGCTCAAACCCAGGTTGTTTTTGCATGTGCTTGATAAATTCAACCAGATCTACTTTGCTGATTCCACCTATCGGGTTGAGATCAGCGCTAGAACAGTCGTATTTGGTCAGGTAGCCACGAAGTCTACAGTTATTCAAAAAGTACGTCTCATCAACATTTGAAGAACCCAAGACTAGCAAAGAGCCGTTCCTGCCCCTGGTCCACAATAATAATTGAGCAAGCAGGTACGCCAGAACCATACGAGACCGAGCTTGGATATTCTGCAAAGCCAAATTTTCGGTTACACTTCCACCATGAACTTTAAATGCCGGTTTCTTTTGCGTTATAGTTTCAAATAGCAACAAAAATGATTGAATTATTCCATCGATATTCACATCCAAGTGGTAGCTAGGTTAAAAACAATTACCTTCCGATTCGGTTTGCTAAATCTTTGGCTCTCTTTCGAGTCTCAGGCCCAGAGTTTTCTGTACCCATATAGCAGGTGTGAAACATCAGCCCGCAGATTTCTTGGGGACTTTTTGGAACAAATTCTTCATCCCCTACGACTTTTCTTATGTCTCCCAACACCAAAGAATCTTGTGAACTTGAAATTACCTTTTTCTACAACAGCTTTCTTGTATACCATTTCGCACATTGAATACACGATTAGTGCAGTCGAGCAACTATCGATTCCCCCACTTAACGGCAAGAAGTAACCACTTTGTTTTGAACGCCGCAAGTAGTCCCATAGCCAGCAAGCAGGCCCATACTGAATTTCCTCGCTCGGTGTAAGGAATTTTATATTAATTGGATCAGTAAATCTCGTCTGTTTAGTTTCTAAATTGATTTTGGTATGGATTTTTGGAATCGAATCTGCTTGAGCGGCTTGCATTCCTCTACTCACTATCCCGCCTCTGAAGGATTTGATTTCATCAAGATCAATTGTTGCAGATATAACTTCGACATCGTTCAAAGAAAACTGTGAGGCTTGAGCTAAAATCTTTCCATTCAAAATAATCAGCGCTGAACCGTCATAATAGACACGTTCACCATCACATCCCTGCTGGTTTGCATACAAGTATACCCCTCCGCACTTTAACGTGGCTTCTCTAATAAGCTCAACTCTCCTGGACAATTTCTGGAATTCATGATGACTTGCACTTCCATTTGTGAATATCTCTACGCCATTCAATGAGAGATTGATATGGGGGCTTTTTAGACGAAGCATACCTTGCTGGAGTGAATAACTCTTCACACAACTCTGTTCCAATTGAGGTGCTAGTTTAGAATAATCTGTACTTGGCTGTTGAAATTATCCCTTCCCCAATCGGGACAGTTTCTTGTCCAATGACCTGTCGAATAACATTTGGCAACTTGAATTCTTCAACGACATTGGGTTTCATCCAAGGCGTGAACCATCTCATTTCTCTGTAATTTCCATCGTTCGCTAAATATTTCTTTGGCCTAATAAGCAGAATTTCCTTGTTGTAGAATATCACGCGGCAATTATACCTTACTCCACAGTGAATTACAGGCATCCCCACATCCCCCATAATATTTTGACACTCTGGCGCTTGTAGCAGTTCCGCTAACACCTCAAAAGAATGCGTAATGGTGTCCTGTTCCAAAAAGTGGTCATTGCAGCCGTATCCTGTTATTTCCAATTCTGGTCCTAATCTAAAGGTCGAGCCTTGTTCCTTTGCAATTTTGAAACTCTCTCTAGTCCGTTTTAAATTTCCCTTAAAATCCAATGCCCATTGATTTAAAGAGCAGCTTGAGATTGTAATTTTCATTCTTCAAAAAAATGTTTAGAGGATGTTTGGCAAGAATAGGAATGGAACGCAGGGTAAATGTATGCAAGTTCAGAAGGAATACCCAGCCACTACTCTGGAGCGTCAATAATTGCCATATTGTTAAATACAAGCATTTTTCTTTGGGCAGCAGCAACATCAGGAGATTTACAACCGAGAAAGACTTGAATGACTATCGAGCAATTTACAATATCCCCAATGCACTTACAATATCCCGAATACTGATATCGCCTTTCATCGGGCACTTGATTATGAACCATTCGTTCGATACAGCGCTTCATTTATTAGTCATTGCAGGATTTACAGATTTCCTTGATGGCTATATTGCCCGCAAGTTCAATATGAAGACATCCTGGGGCAGTGTGCTTGATCCTGCTGCAGATAAGATCCTAATGACAACTTTGGCAGTATCGCTGATGTACTCCAACTGTCTATCACTTGGTTTAGGAGGACTAATTATCGGAAGAGATGTTTTTTTGATGCTTAGAACTTTTTACATGAGATATCAATCGTTAGAACCACCAGTAACTCTTTCCTAACCTAGAAAACGTGGAATAGATATTGGGATGTGAATACATCTACTGCTGAAATCAAACCAACTGCAATATCGAAACTAAACACATTCTTGCAGTTGGGCCTGATGTGTCTTAGTTTGACAGGCACCGTGTATGGATTCGCAGACCATATCTTGATGGACTGTTTACGATACGCGGTGGCAGCCACTACAGTCGTCTCATTTGGGCAGTATGTATTCCTCAAAGATACTGTTCGATTAATAAAAAAATAGTTTGCGAAATGACGTGTATTAAGAATAAGAAGGAGGAGCAAACTGCGCCAAGAATAGAAGTTCGTCCGCTATTAGAAAAGAAGGAAGGCAGCGAAGATACTTTGAAGATGGAAGAGTACGAAAATGGCCATTTGGCACTTGTGAAATTATTAGCATTTGAGCCAATTGCTTTGGAAAACTTTGCAGCGAGTATCATGGCAGAATAAAATTATATTATTAACGATGACGAGCTCTTGATTTGCCTAATTGAACTCCTGACGATATTGTCTCTTGGTTCACCTCCAACACCAGTCCACCAGAGATTACCTCTGAGAGTATTGTCATTACATCGTCCGGTCTGAATATGAGATCCAACTCGCATACATTTGTAAAAGATGCATCCAGTGCTTCAACAAAGACCTTTTTAAACTATAGTTACTTGTATCAGATCCAGTATTCCAAGTTCACTTTCAGATGAATCTACGACAAACACGAAATACAAAGCTGGATTAAGAATAAATACTAGCATAATGCTGATTGTTAGGGATTCATTACTCTATAAACGATGGCTGTGTCTGGCTGTTCTCCGGGGAGGAAATTGCAAGCGTGCTCCGGCCTTGTACTGACAAGACGGTGAATCTCTTTTAATTTCTCGTGCTGCGTTGCAATATCCACCTGATTATACCAATTCATCAGCCTTGGTTTGCCGTCATTGTTGAATATTAAAACTGCCAAAATCATGATTTGAAAAACTAATTTTCAATCACAAGACTGCGAATTTAAGCTCATGATATCTGAGCAATCTCATATACCACAAAACATTATTACTTTGCATTCATGCGATGCTGCCAAACAATGCTTCATTGTTGAAAACTCTTTAAACGATATTCATTGTTGAAATCTTCTCAATGGCATTTTGCAACTCACCATTTGAGGCTACTGTTGTAAACAAGAGGTAATAAAAACTAAGGCAGGATTGAAGGTCACGGAAAGTACACATTTGAAAACGGAAGCCAGTACAAGGGACAGTAGTTACTAATTAACGTAGATTCAAAGACGGCCAGTAATTGTTTCTAATAAGATTTCACGGTAAGGGAACAGTATACTTTCCAGATGGGGGGAAATTGGATGCGGATTGGAATTATGGAATCGCCTCTAATGTAAACCCAATTAATCCAGGAAAAATTCACCTTTGATGACGGATTAGTTTACAAGAAAGAGGATTGGGACTATTGCACCGAAAAAGACAGGAGATTTTATCAGGAAAGGATTAATGGGTTCTTGCCTGGACAGCGTCTGACAAATCTCAAATTGGCACCTGTTATTCCTATTACTACGAAAGATCACGGATACTGCTACTATGATGATAGCGAGCAACAAATATACAATTTTGATGGAGAAAGATTGAGGAAGCCTGACGAAGGGGAAGATAATTGGATAAAGTCAAAAATGTATACTAGCCGCGATCCTGGCCAAATGGTTGAATAAATGATGATTTTAGTATTAATTTTCGTGTTTGTTTTCTGGCAGCTTCTTTTTTTTTCGACAAATGGTAAATCATGAGCTAATAAAGGCCACAATTTCAACCACAGTTCCAGGATCTGGTATTGCAGACGGCCAAGAATTAACAAGGATGGAGAGAATAGGTAAGGTTTTGTATAATCTCTGGCGCTCACTCCCATATCAGAGGGTTGGGTTTGGATGATGCCTTAGATCCAAGAACCACTAGTCAAGGGATGGTTGGGCAACTGAAAGCCAGAAAAGCTGCCGGTGTTATTTTGGAATTAATCAAACAAGGAAAGATTGCCGGGCGTGCTGTGTTAATGGCTGGGGCTCCTGGGACAGGCAAAACTGCTATTGCTATGGGTATTTATAGTATTGACAAAAGGGATGGCCCAAGCTCTTGGATCTGACGTTCCTTTCACTATGATGGCTGCTTCAGAAATATTTTCCCTGGAAATGAGCAAAACTGAAGCTCTGACTCAAGCATTTAGAAAAAGTATTGGAGTAAGGATCAAGGAAGAAACAGAACTTATTGAAGGAGAGGTTGTTGAAATTCAAGTAGATCGCGAAGATACTGGGGTTGTAATATTCATATTTATTTAGGCTGCTAAAACTGGGAAATTGACCTTGAAAACCACGGACATGGAAACGGTGTATGACTTGGGCCAAAAAATGATTGAATCCTTAAACAAGGAAAAGGTAACTACCGGAGATGTAGTTACAATTGATAAAGCATCGGGCAAGATCAGCAAGATCGGAAGATCGTTTGCCAGATCCCGCGATTATGATGCAATGAGCTCTGATGTATTTATCCTTTAATTTAGACACGCTTTGTTCAATGTCCGGAAGGCGAACTTCAAAAACGTAAAGAAGTTGTACACACTGTCACATTGCACGAAATTGATGTAATCAACTCACGCAGCCAAGGGTTTCTTGCTTTATTCTCTGGAGATACCGGTGAGATTAAACAAGAAGTCCGCGATCAAATTAATATAAAAGTCGCAGAATGGAGAGAAGAAGGAAAGGCAGATTTAGTTCCTGGGGTACTATATTAATTGATGTTAGGTTTTATTTATTGATGAAGTGCATATGCTTGATATCGAGTGTTTTTCTTTCTTGAACAGAGCATTGGAAGATGAAATGGCCCCAATTGTCATCATGGCATCTAACCGCGGTATAACCAGAATTAGAGGTACTAATTATACTTCTCCGCACGGTATCCCGATTGATCTTTTGGACCGGTTATTAATTATCTCTACTACAGCTTATACAGAAGCAGAAATTTCCAAAATCTTGTCAATTCGATGTGAAGAAGAAGACGTTGAAATGACCGAAGAAGCAAAGGACACTTTGACTCAAATTGGCGTGGAAACCAGTCTACGTTACGCTATTCACCTAATTTCGACTGCTAATTTAATTGCCTGTAAAAGAAAGGTAAATTCCAAGTAATTTAGGCAACTGAAGTCGATGTAGAAGACATCAGCCGAGCATATACGTTGTTCCTTGACCAAAAACGTTCGGTCCAATATTTGAATGAATATCAACAACAGTACATGTTTAACCAAGTTGAAAAGATGGAAGTAGATCCCGTGCAATAATCGGATAGTTATTGGTAAAATAAATTAATCTCTTTCCCTGAATATGGTTTTCCAGTGATGCGATGTCAAACTGCCAGATCAGCCCGACCTCATAGGCAGTAGATCCTTCTTATAATCTGCAAAACCAAATAGTAAAATTAGATTATATATTACGTTATACTATCCTAATCGGTCAGCCATCAAATCCTCTTCAATCAACTGAATTTGTCTTTCTCTATAATCTCTCATCATTCTTGGATCGTCGCCTTCAACACCAATCCCCTAATATTAACAAATTTTACCATATGAGGTGTCTTTGCGTCGAGAACATAGTGGTTGTCGCAGTGTGGACAATATTCATCCACCTCATCGTATTCACTAACTTAGCAAAATCGTACGTCATATCCTTTCTAAAAGTCTTTTTGCATTTCTTGCATGCCATCACCAACTCCATGGCTTTTTTGAGTTTGTGAGGTGGTATGGACTGCTCTTCATGGCACTCTGGGCAGTCAAACCATTTCTTGCAGCACGGAGCTCTAATTGATACCTGGTTAATATCTATCTACTTGGGCGTTTAAAACATGTTTGCCTGAATTAAAAAAGTCGACTTACACATTGGAGATTGGGAAAAAATCAGCGTGAGAAATTCCTAGTTGGGGCTTGCAACAGGCTAGATCTGAATACAAATTAGAGAATATCGTTTATTCAACAGGTATCCAAATCTCAGTCACCAACTCATTTACAGGAGTAGAGTGCATGTCATTCAAGTAGAGCTCGAATGGCATGGAATCAATCGTGCAGTTCATTTTCCTGCCAGATTTGACAAGCTCCGCTTTTGCGCTATCCCATGAAGCGTAAATGCGATCATAACCGCCGATATGCTTGTAGACTAGCCACTCTCCTGCTTTGATCTTTCTGACATGGAGAGTATCTTTTCCAGCTCCACCATACTCGGAAATGCTAGCCTTTACTCCTTCAGGGTTTGTAATGAGGTAGCCTGGTTCATAATAGCAAGGTCCAGGCTGTTTTGGGTCGGAAGGAGAGAAGGCCATTAGTTTTGATACTTTTGGATTTGATTGCTTGATGAATGGAAGCAAATGTTCATCGGCTTGCTTGAATGCCAAATCAAATCGAAAGTTTGAAACAACTTGGCGAGATACCAGCGCAAATGTATCTTGGTTTTGTGTTTTGAATTCAAACGACATTTTGAAGTGGATTCAAATTTTCAAAGTGAATGAAAATGAATCATGGTCATTGGCTCAAAGAAGTTCATATATACAGCTACCTGGCTCACAAGTTGATCAATTATATAGCGTTTGCTTGAATAAAAAATTGTGTATTTTAATGTGTAGGCAAATCCTTGAACATGTGCAAGACGTCTGTCAAGGATAAAACACCAGAAAGAGCGTCCATTCCATCGCCAGTTACCCATACCCTGTGTATCTTTTTGGATTGCAGTTCTTTGATCGCCTTTTCCAAAGTAACATCATATTTAACTTGAGAAAGCTGGTCCGCCATCAAACCTTTCTGGTTTCTTCTTTCGCTTTCCAAATATTCGAATACAGGCTTGTTCAATTTCGCCATGTTTTTTATATTTAATCCACGTAAATCAGATGCTGACAAGTTTGCTATTAATTCTCCATTTTTGTTGATTACTGGAACTGCTTGCAAGTTGTCCATATACATTGTCTTTAATCCATGGAGAGCAGTTTGACTTTCCAAGACAGCAACAATTGGAGCTTTGTTTTGGCCTAATAATATCGAAACTGTTCCAACTTGAATATTGAGGATTGGTTCCAGGATTTCCTTTGGCAGAACAGTAGAATTGACCAGAAATGAAACTAAATCAGTTTGTGAAACCAAAGAAATCGAGGCAGTTAGAGGAATAGGTCCGAATACCGATTCCATCAAGATATCAGAATCAACTACGAGGACACGGTGCTGCTTGGAAGTAGTTAGTGCAGAAAGCAATTCGGATACAGGATCGGTCGAGTAAAACATCCATGGCGCAAGAGATTCCGCAGAAGACCCAAGAGCCTTTTCAATCGGTGTATTGAAAAACTCGCAGGCATCCTTTCTTTCGATATAATCAAACAGGTTGGACTCTTGGAAATCCTTCTTGGAATCAAATATTTCTTCAAAAACAGCAAAAGACAAGATGTCGTAAACTGACAAGATCCCAATATAGATGTTGTCGCCTGTTTGTTTGTCGACCGTGTAGATAGGAGCGGACAAGATGTTGGAGTTGTTTAAAGCTTTCAGGAACACTTGGATTGCAGTTTTGGCTTCAAATGATACCAAAGGGCTGAAAGTCGTTTTCCTTTTGTGAGCCAGGACTTTGGCAATCTTTACATCGGACAGGAAAGAGTAGGCTTTCTTTGAGGCCTTTTCTACGTGTTGGTTGAGCATTTCAGTAGCCATTCCTTTCTTTGTTTTATATATTTTTTGCTAAATTTGACTAACCATGACACAACATGACTTTAGCATTGGCCAAGCCAGCCATAACAAATCCTGAGCACACATCATTGAGAGCGCGATCTTCTATCTCCTTGCGGCGAGGAGCACGTATTAATCGTGACCACCTACTAAAACAATATCCAGAGCACAGCTGCTTATACCAAGAATCAAAAGCAAACTTTCTGAAAGACAATTGATATGCTCTGAAAAAAATCTTGAAAAAAAACAAAATGTCGACGATTTTGGAAAAGATTAAGGATATTGAAAATGAAATGGCAAAGACCCAAAAGAACAAGGCGACTTCATATCACTTGGGAACATTAAAAGCAAAATTGGCGAAACTTCGAAGAGAGTTGTTGATGCCTTCAAGCGGCGGAGGTGGTCCAGGTGTTGGGTTTGATGTTGCAAAGACTGGTGTTGCTCGAGTTGGGTTTGTTGGTTTCCCTTCAGTTGGAAAGTCAACTTTGATGTCAAAACTAACCGGAACCCACTCAGAAGTTGGTGCATACGAGTTCACGACTCTTACAACAGTGCCTGGAGTTATTCAATACAAAGGGGCGAAAATCCAGATGCTTGATTTGCCTGGTATTATCGAAGGTATTTGCATGCTCATCTAGGCGCAAAGGATGGGAAAGGCAGAGGTAGGCAGGTTATTGCTGTTGCTAGAACTTGCTCTTTAATTTTCATTGTCCTGGATGTTTTGAAACCATTAGGAGATAAAAGAGTTATTGAAAGGGAATTGGAAGGATTTGGAATCAGATTAAACAAGAAACCACCTGCTATTACTCTCAGAAAAAAGGAAAAGGGAGGGATTAACATCACCGCAACCGATAAATTAACAAATATTTCAAAGGATGTAATCAAAGCTATTTGCTCAGAATACAAGATTCACAATGCAGATATTTCAATCAGATGCGATCCAACCGAAGATGAATTCATTGATGTATTGGAAGGCAATCGTATTTATATCCCGTGTCTTTATGTACTGAACAAAATCGATCAGGTAATCGCCAATTAATTAGATTTCAATTCAAGAATTGGATATCATTTACAAAATCCCCCACTCTGTGCCAATTTCATCTCACCACGAATGGAACTTTGATGACTTGCTTGAAATGGTAATTAGCAGTAACTGTAGATGTGGCAATACTTGGACCTCTGCCGTATTTACACCAAACCAAAAGGGAGACTGCCGGATTATGAGCAGCCTGTTGTTTTGACCAAGGAAAAGAATTCAGTAGAAGATTTTTGTAATGCCATTCATAGAGGGATTTTAAAGGATTTCAAGAATGCTATAGTATGGGGCTCAAGTGTCAAGCATCCTGGGCAGAAAGTTGGAAAGGAGCATGCCCTCAACGACGAAGATGTAGTGCAAATTATCAAGAAAATCTAATATATTCCAATCATCTCTAATACCTTTTAATTCATGAAAGTTGCGTCATTCCATTTACGCGATTGTTTTAGCTGTCCCAGCATGAAGAATCAAAAAGCCCACCGTTCAGTAATAGAAGCTACAGCGGCGCATGACGCATTTCTTGCCAAAGTAGAATTCGTTTAATTGTAGATTGGCTCCAAAATTGGCATAGTTTCCAAGGATGGGACTTTATCCAAGCATCTTTCTGCCAGATCTGAAAATACCCCCCTTTTAAAACCATTCAGACAGCGCAGCTTGCCCATAGTCGCAAGGAGATTCCTGCCTAAGCAAAGCGACAAGAAAAAGAAGCACGTACCGGCTTACTTTGATAAGTATTCTCCAAATACAGAAACCACAAAAAAACCATTGGTAGCGAGATCCGATACAGTAGTCGTGGAATCACTATCACCAGGAAAGCTTTCAGTTTCACTTTTGCAAGAGCCAGAGGATATTTACTCGATTGCAGGGTATGAGAAGGAATGCGAAGTAATACCCAAAGAAACCACTATACAAGAGAAACAATACCGCAAAATTAAATCCCTGCCAATCAATGTTCCGAAAGAAAAGTCATTACTCGAAAATACCGTACTGCAAAAGATATCCGAGTGGAGTGTGCTAGATGTACAGCTACTTCGTGATATTACACGAATTGTTGAACCCATAGTGGCAGGGGATATTCTCTATGACTATTTCAACGACCAATCGGCCGGAGTTGCAGAAGACAGGGATTATTGCAAAGAAAAGATCCCGCCGCCGTCCAGTAAAATTATGACCAGCATTGAGGAATCAAGTTTTGATCTCTCACCATCATTAAAATCTGCAGGGTTTTTATTCATGTCTCATGAAGTACGAGAGTCTATTGGCTCAAAATATTCAGCCGATCACAAAATGGATGATAGAGGAGACTTTAGCAATAAGAACAAGTTGTTTGCCAATCCAAAATCGCTTCCAGAGACTCCTCAGCATTATCCATTTATGAGAAACCTCCCTCCTTCAATACCTGCAGATCCTTACAACGCAAGCTATTCGAAAACAAAGAAATTTACCAATACAGCAGTATCCGTATCATTGCTGAGCAGAGAATCAACCCCAAAACCCAAGTTATCCAGCAAGGAACAGGACAAGCCCCAGGCTTCATGCGTAGTGAGGTTAGACAACAGTCTCCTGGAGCGAAATAAAATCTATGATATGGATGATCAATATGATTCCAGCCATAATTTCGATAGTGACTTTATGTGGGATAGAGAGATTTCTTCGAATATATATGAAGAACAGGATATTGAATCTCCAGACGAATATCAGCAGGAAGATGCATCTAGTAAATCTGGCGAACTGGAAGACGAAATGTCAAACAGCAACGAAAGAGTTGATGATCTCCCGAGAACTTCTTCTTGCTCCTCCAGAAAGAAGGAAAGGTTTACCCCAAGCTTTTTTCCGAAAGAAGTTAATTTAAGTAGTTTAGGGCCGGATAAGGAAAACGAAGCCTACATTTCAAAGGTAACCTCTGCTAATATAGTTGGGCAAAGTCGTAAAACAAAAAGAGTATGGAGACAGAATACGAAAGCTTATGTTGGCAAAATGCAAATTGCAAGCCTCGACTTCCAAAGTTCGAGAACCAGATAAATCGCCCATCGAAGATAAAATAACAAAGCTGCCAACATTGGTGTCAAAATCAACGGAGATCGCAAATAAACTGGCGGGAAACTTGTCAAAATCGCAAAAAGTAACCTGTTGGTAATGTAGATGAAGTTTTACGCGTCAAACATCAAGAAACCAGATTTAATTCTAAAGAAATCATCAAAATCACTAAGTGATGTACACACAGGAACAAAACTGCCTCCTATAGGAAAAAGACGGTGCAACTCGGTTCCATCCATTTCCCCTGATTTGGATTGGTTGGATAGCAAGCATAACTCTGACGTGACTACCGCTGAAAATATTCGCAAATCATTTAAAAACATGTAAATACCACTTGTATATTACTGATTAACAAATAAAATAATTAGAAGCGTCCGTTTGCTTGATCGCGTCATCTCATTTTATCTAAAATTTATAATGACCCCAGGACATTCGTTAGTTAGATACGACAATCCAGTATTAGTATCCAGAAGTGATGTTGCAGCACCTGTAAAAGCTCCAGGAGGAGCGAAAGGAGCACATGGAGCAGACCATAAAAAAGGAGGTCCTTCAGGGTCGAAAAAGCTTCCGCCTGTAGAAGATAAAGGAAGAGCAAAAACACCTAGCCAAACTGAGGATATTTTGAATTCGATTTTGCCGCCAAGGTTCCAAAGACACTAACATCAGAGAATGGGACGAAGCTGGGCAACTTTGGATTCAAAAAGTATCAAGCACTCCTGCAACCAGATTAGATGTGATTAATTTACAAGTATTAAAGCAATAACACAGGAACAATTGGATCATATCTTGCAAAAACGCCAAGCGCGTGAGACGGGTATCTGCCCAGTCAGAAGAGAGCTATACAGCCAATGTTTCGGTAATCCAAATTTTACCAAGACGAATTGATTCGGCAAGTAACAATTAGTTGTCAGGAACGCGGATTGTTGCTGTTGAGAGTCAGAGATGAAATTAGAATGTCAATTGCTGCCTACCAAACTCTATATGAAAGCAGTGTCGCTTTTGGAATGAGAAAAGCACTTCAAGCCGAACAAGGAAAGTCCGATATGGAAACAAAAGTATTTTTTGCTCACATAGATCAAAGAGTTGGAAGATGAAAAGAGACAGCTAGAACAAAGTGTACTAGAATTAAAAGCTAAATGTGAGGCTATTGAAAAAAGGGAAGGCGAAAGAAGAGCGATGGAGGAACGCAAACACGCAGAAGAAATTGCATTCCTCAAGAAAACCAACGTCCAACTCAAGGTAACTTTTGCTTATCCAAGACTCAATTGGAGGGTATTCTTAGTCCGCAAAAGAAGTAATTTAATGTTCCGATTTATTGAAAATAAACCTATTTCTTTTAATTGGATTTGGCTATGCTAGAATAGTTCAGCATGTATGTATTCCTACAGCTAACTAGTTTTATTAATTAATATATCATTTTCTAGCCTGTAACTTTGTATAACAGATGAATATGAAGCAACTACACTGGATTGCGGTTGAATGCTGGACCTCTGAACCCGGACATAATTCACTTCCATAAACGTCGAAGCGCTGAAAACCTTTGACAAGAACCTGTTGGATATCAGCAGTGTTAATATATCAAGCGTCCAACATGCATATATAGGGCCACCTCCGATTTGAGGGGTAACGATCGACCAGACACACGAAAGAACAAACAAGGACGCCGAAGCCGGAATTAGAACTAGAATTCCAAGGTGCATTAGATTATGGCTGGCCATTGTCTCTCGAATCTTCATAAACAGGAAACAGTGATAGAAAAAATCTGTCAATGCCAAGACTGCATTTCCAACCGCGAATACAAACAATGAGTTAGCTGTACTGGTATATAGATTAGCTATTCCATATATGGGAACAATGATATAGCATATTGGTATTATCAGCATCCCCCATATATATTTTCTTGCAAAGTCTGAATACAGAAACACGATAAATCGTCTGATGTATGAGATTTCCAATAATATCGTTGAAAAGAAATCCGCCAAGCTTGCAGTAATGCTTACCGTTCGATAATATGTGGATAGAGTGTCCGTTTCGCGATGGAGCAGATTTTTGGCAAAGCAATACACAAACGCACTGATAACTGCTGTGAAAATGGCCACCTGTATGAATTTTCGTTGGTATAGCTTTTCATAGTCTATTAAACCCAATGCTACTCCAATATTTAGAAAACTAATGTAATAGAATATTTTTTGAGACATTCACATTGAAAAATGACGTGAATGGAATGACTGATAAAGCAGCGGGACAATAGCGCCGTATCAAGATACAATTTATTAGACTCGCTCTTTCATGCACTGATTTCAGACTGGTAGGGTTGAAGACAGAGCATATAACAAAGGTGTATTAAGCGAAAAATTATCCTCTGTCCTACCAAAATTCTGGATACACATCGGCACATTTCATGAGAAACAGTTGCCTAATTAAACAAAGCTAATTTTTGAATATCAGGTGCCAAACAGCTGTCCCATACCAAATTGCCATTTCCATTTCCGCAGAATCAGGATGTAAGAGCACAATGGGAACCATCCCAAAGCACCGGACAATCTCAAAGTGTTAAACTGGATACTAGCATTACTGCGCAATTATAGAAAAAGTTAAATTTATTCAAATGAAGTTTGCCGTGTGTTGGTGTGCATTCAAAGTACCTGTGATTTCCTATCACTCAAAATTGACTGACTATTTGGAGTGTTTGGAGACGCAATATGTATACTATCCCGTTCTCTGCTGGTTTTAATCGGGGTTGGTTGAATAGGAGTCGCAGCTACTTTCCTATCCTTGATGGATGCTGTGCGCAACAGCTTTTCACGTTTAGCAGAGTGTCGGAAAACACTGTCCCTCTGGCTCAGCTGTGGCAGGCTGGACACTTCTCTGCTGATAGGAAACCCAAATTCCTGACTGTATGTTTTCTTCAAATTTAAAATTCTGGCTATAGTTTTGTTGATAAGTATCAGCAGTATAATATCCAAAGTCCAAAAGAAATATATCAGCGCATATCCAATTCTAGGTTGAAGTACCATCCAAAAACTAGCGATTGCGAGTAGAAATCCATTCAGTATGTATATCCTCATTTTCATTAATTTGTACACGAATTTGTCAGGAAAGTTCCTCTTCAAGGCCAACCCAACTGTAGTATGAGCGTATAGATTGATTGCAGCTACAATGCAGTTTGATACTGCATACAGAATCAAAAAAATGTCGTCATCTACAATTCTATTGGTCTGCAGAATGGCTAGCACAGGTATTGCAAAGTAGACTATGGCCAATGTAGCCAAAAATTTTACAAAAATCCAGCTGTCTCTTTGCACGTCAAAAACCTTGATAGAGTAGTAATATACGATGGCAAGACCTGCTGTTGCAAGATAGTTTCCAAGAAATCCAACAAGGTATAGCGCAGAGTTGAATATACGGCGATCGGCAAAATAATTCAGTGCCATTATGTACTGTGCCAGGCAAAATTGAAATGATCCATAGAGTGCGACTAATAAAATTGCTGGTAATATTTTCTTGCTGAACAACTTTTCGTAGTCGACCAAACCAAAAGATATTCCAATATTCAGAAAGCAAAGCGGATACAGAAAATTTAACGACATAATCTGGCTAAAATCGCGGACATTTTCGACAATGCATGTTTGATTTTGATATTACATCAGCGTCAGTAATTTTATTGGTTGAATATCTGACAAATAGGTCCTGATTTCAATAATAACAGAGATTTTTGCATATTAGTAAGCATAAACGGCTTTGGACTGAAATTGATGTCTCGATCGTGAATGAGGATCAGTTGAAGTTTGCGTTTTCTTTCAGAGCCTGTTGAATTGTTTCATCAGTTGGATTCTCTCCTTGAGTGTGAATTGCAGACGCTTCTCTGCTCAAGGGAAAGTCCAACCCTTCAAGATAATTACTTTGAATATTACCTTGTTGATCATATCAGTCTGGACAAGGCAAAATTAAAGTGAAGCAAGTAATAAATATTTCTTGTCCATTCGTTCTCGTGATTAATCAACCCTTCGTAAAGCAAGAGGGTATAGAATATCCAAACTGCAACTTTGTCCAAATTGAATAATTCTAATAGCTAATCTCCGAATATTATATTACATCACTATCGGGCTTTTTTAGCGTGTGTTTTCCTTTTCATCAAATGTCTGTACTGTTGATTATCCATACACAAAAAGGGATAATGAATCCCACATTCGCAAAAACAGAAATACTGAACCGGATATCCAATTTTGCTTCTGATGCGAGGAAACAAGGATTGCCAGTGATATTCTTGCGGGAAGAAGAGTCAGCGCCAGGAGCGCAGTTTGCTAAAAATACTTATAGTTGGGAATTCGCGAATGAATTAATGCCAGAGGCAGATGATATCATCATTGGCGGGGAAGCTTACGACACATTTCATGAAACTGAATTACTAGGGTACTTGATAAAGGTCGGCTGCAAGCATATTTATGTTTGTGGAGCATTATCGGAATTCTGCATCGAATCGTCCATCAGAAGAGCTCCTACCTTGGGGTTTGACGTTACCCTTGTTGGCGACTGCCACACAACGGAAGATAACGGAGTACTGTCGCCGGAAATGACAATCAAATATGTCAACCATGTCAATAATGGCTACTGCGTAGTTACCAGAGGAATGGAATATAAAATTGTAGTGCAAAACGCATCCGAGATTGTGCTAATGCCTCCAGCGCCAAAGCTACCGCTACAATAATTAAATAATAAACTATATTCACTTGCATCTATCTGCTTTGGTTGTACGACTATTATTGTTTTCCCGCTTCTTCTTTTGTACACTGGCACGTGATCATCTTCCCATTTCAAAAAGTGGTTAGGAAATTCTTTGCACCTCTTAGACATGTCTATCGGATTACTGATACTATACGTACTCTCCGTACTAGTTACTGGATTGTTAGCGCTTACCTCCCTCGCACACACAAAGATATTCCATTCACTTAAAAATGCACAACAGCTTGCGATAATTTCCTCAATAGTAACCGAGTATTCTGTCTACATCCTCTCCAGCAAACTAATGATGTTATACGAAATGGACTCGTCGTACTTTGATTCCACAATAATGACTATTATTTACAGACTCGATATCGTTATTACCCTCAGTTTCTGGGCGTTTTTCCTCCAATCAGTATTTTCTCGCCATCCTATTTATGAACAGACAAAATTCATGAGGAACGAAACCTCCACCATCCCACCTTCTATTTTTACGTAAGATTTTGCTAATGCAGCGTATCTTTTTGGTTTAGATTCAACAATCCGTTCTGGGATGCCAGAAATATCTTGTTCCAGGATAATATTCTTTATGCCACTGAACAAGAGGTATTGGAAGCCTCCAAGAACAGCCCAAGAGCGAAAACTCAGTTATCTTTGGATATCCACCAGCACCCTTCATTCCCAAGAAACAGACCAGTTGTGGTACTTTTGCTTTCATAGTAGATTTACATTCACGGAGGAAATTGGAAAGAAGGATCCAAAGAAGAAAGACCTCCTCTCGTTTCTTATTTGACTTTGAAAAAGTATGTTCTCGTCTCAATCAATCACCGCTTGGCTCCGTTTGTTGACATCAATGAACAGCTAATTGATGTCAAGAGAGCCATTAGATGGACCAGACAGAATATTCATAAATTTGGCGGAGATCCTTCGTTCATTGCTATTTGTGGTGGTTCTAGTGGTGCCCATTTAGCTACTATGGCTGCATTTACCCAAAATGAAAAACGCTACCAACCAGGATTTGAAGATGTAGATACCTCTATACAAGCCGTGGTTTCCCTTGGGGGCTACTTTGATGTAACCCACAGCTGGGGATACAAATTTGAATCGTCTTTCAGAAAATCTGTTGCCAAGTCAGAAGATATGGAAGTATCCCGCAGATTTTCTCCAACTTGGATCTTGAAAGAAGCTGAAGCAAACAAAACAAGAGTTGCTGCGACCGAAGAAGATAAACTTGGCCCGGTTTTCCCACCAATGATGATTATTCAGTAAGCATATATTCATATTAGTGGCAAAAATGATTCTCTGGCCCCAATCAAACATGTTCGCGATTTCAAGAAAGAGTTCTCTATCGCTGCCAAGAAAGGCTCCCACATTACGTATATTGAACTGCCTTGTGCGAATCACTATTTTTACAGATGGTCTTCACCTAGATCTCACACGCTAGCCTATGGCATAGAGCCTTTCATCAGATCCTTTTATGAAAAGCATCTCGAAGCAGTCAAATCCCAATAAACCTCATGCTTGCCAATAAAATAATTTTATTATAAAACATCTCTCTTTTTTGCTGTTCTTTGGTACGGACGATATACCCATTCTGTATCTGCTTCAGTTATATCCACTGTTCCAAGTTTAATCTGATATGCTAAAATTAATAATGCTTACCTTGCATTTCAAATCTAGGCCCAACTTCCACTAATTGCACTTCGTTTTCCAACTTGTAATACACATGATGCCTGAATGAAATGAAATCTGAGGAATTGGCGAATGTCATCACTCTCTTTGAATCTTCCTTTGGAACAGGAAACAAGTATTTCAAGATGTTCTTCACCTACATTAAAATAATTTACCCTACTGCCAAGTTTAGAAGAGAACTTGTCAAATATCAAATGTGGATATTGCTCCGACACAGTACCTCTATCCGGAATATCATGGCGAAGTACTACATTATGGAGCGTAAAGTGTATAGTAGGTCCGTGTGGAAAATGTGATATAACCATTCCATCAGGCTGCCCTCTGTGTTCATGCAAAATAATCAAGTCAGTAGCATCGCTCTTTCTACAAGCTTCGACAATATCCCCAATTACGTAGTTGCCTCTATTCATTCTTTGTGAATTTGGGAACATTAGTTTCATTTCTTTTGCAAACTGTGTCAACCTTGAGCTTGGATCGCGGGAAGTTGTAATTAGCACTTTTGGGTCGACTTCCCCGGCTCTCGAGTATTCATCGTCTATATGGGTTTCTGGCTCTTGTTGCGCTTCGTCATAAATTAAATCTTTCTTTAGCTGCTGTGCTTCCTTTCTCAATTCGTTTGGTATTGTCTTTCCATCCTGTAAAGCTTGCTTGATGGCTTGCTTCTTTTCATATATTTGTCTGTCCTTTGATTCTAAAGCTTTGCGGTAAAGGTATTCTCGCCTTTCTCTGGTTTGTCTTTTGTTCATTTTGAAAAAAAGAAAAAAAATTCAAAATCAAATGGCAACTGTGATTAAACAGCTGTGGGGAATTCACCCACCATTTCTCAAGCTAAGAACAAAGAAATCTTTGTCGCAGTTAATCCGCCATTTGCCAAAACAAGGGGTCGGATACAAAGTTCAGCCAACGGAATGGTTCAAGAAAGGAAAGGATGCCTACTATCAAATTACAAAATACGAGGTGCATATTGTTAACCGCAGGGTACAAATATTTACGGAATCAAAGTAAGAAACGGGCTACAAGAAGGCAACGAAGGGATTCTGCAAGAGAAATTCAATAACTGGGCATTCTACTCGACCAGAGAATTTATTGAAACACTAAAGACGAAATTAAGCAAATAAATATAATCTTTAAAATTTAGAGTGGAACTCCCTTGCGAGTCGGATTGCCAAGCACCGCGAGCCAGTTTGGTTTCGTGCAGACTCCAAGGCAATTACAGCCCGTTGGTGATCGGTAGGTTTCGTTATTGCACAATGGCTATATAATTTCACTGAGGAAAACCGTGCACTAAATCAACCATAAATGACAATCAGCTTGACAAATTCTTTACAAATGTTCAGTTGCTTGCGGTTTTTCAATAAGCTACAGCTGATCCAAGCTCCAACCAGCGATGAAGATGCTCTATCCTCACAACAACTTGAACACGACATGAAAATTAGCCAAATGCAGGTGCAAATTAGACTGCAAGAGCAGAATTTTGATTTGTTAAACAAGGAAAACTTGGAACAGCAAGACACTATAGATCGCCTTCAAAAACAAGCTGATCTCTACAAGTATTCCCGAGACGCAGCTAGACTCCATGCTAGAAACCAAGAAAAAGAAATTCAAAAGTTAAACTCTCTTGTCAGCGAATTCAAACAAGAATATAACGCTACTGGCCAGGTATTCCAGGAGCTTCAGCGTCAAATTTTTGAACTTCAAACAAAGTTGTCGCTCAACAAGAATTTGAAGGTTGTTGAGAAGGGAGACTCAATTGCCGTGTATACCAAGGAAGGAGTTCGAATGGTTCCTATCAAGATTCAATCTCCGGTAACTAACCGCTGGATTGAATTCAATGGTCAACGGTACAAGAAATTACAAAAGGATGGTATCGTCGACAAGTATGGAAATCCAAGAAATCAAGTTTGAATAAAGTTGCGTTTTGTTTTCATTTTTCCTAATCACCATGTTTAGTCTGACTTTGGTTTCGCTGATTATTACACGGTTAATAGCAGCGATATACTCGAATATGCAAGGTATATGACTATTAAATAGACTGCGATGAAGTTTTTAATTACTGGGAAGCGCTGCACTACAAGATTTATGGATATGGGTTAGAGACTTGGGAATACGCTCCACAATACTCTCTCCGTTCATGGGCATACATTTCACTATACGGCTTATTAAACCAAGTTGCCGAGTTGATTACCCACAACAAGATTTTGGTATTTTATGGAATTAGAATTTTGCTTGGATTAATCTGTGCAGTGATTGAATACAAATTCTCGCATTCAATAGGAGTTCATTTACATCCTAGAGTCGGGAAGCTTGTCAAAGTATTTTTGGTTATCAGTCCTGGAATGTATATATCTTCAACTGCGTTTTTGCCGTCCACTTTTGCAATGTATTTCATGACCATGGCTTACGGGATTATGTTTAGGCCAAAAAGTACTTTGAATATCTGGCTGTACATCTTCTGCACCACTGTCTCGGGGCTTTGGGGGTAAATTTCATTAATGCAGATGGCCGTTCAGCTTGGCATTGGCAGCGGTGTACATCATCCATCACTTTTTAGTTGGTGGTTTCTTTAGATACCTGTTTACTATGATTACCGGCACGTTTATCTCGCTATTTGTTTGTGTGGTAATTATATTTAATTTAGATGCCTTTGTTGTTGGTAGACTCTGAATATTACAAGAAATTCACTTTTGCGCCTTGGAACTTGTTAAAATACAACGTATTCGAAAGCGATCGTGGGCCAGACTTGTATGGTATAGAGCCATGGTTTTTTTATCTGTCCAATGGAATTCTCAATTTCAACATTGTATTTATAGCAGCACTAGCAAGCCTACCGATAATCGTAACATTCATTAACTGCAGGTAGTTAGCAAATTCACTGAAATGAAACTTACTTTTCAGAGTTGGACTGAAGTTGTAACATATCAGTTGCCATTCTATGCGTGGTTGGCTATTTTCAGCTTGCAGCCACACAAAGAAGAGAGATTTATGTATGTGGTATTTCCAATGATTTGCTTCAACGCGGCTGTTGGTTTACACGCATTCCTGAATATTCTGCAGACAGTTATGCTTTATTTTGAAAAGATACGGGTAATCTTGAAATAACGCAGCAATTCACGTTCGGCACAATCTCAGTACTCAAGAATCTTTTTATATTTGTATTTACATTTATTTCAATTACTAGAATATTTGCGCAGCATCAGTTTTACAGTGCTCCTATGAATGTATATGCTCATCTGGAATCCGCGCGGCCTCCTTTAGTTACCCTGGATGAATGGACAAAAGCAAACCAAACTTCCCAGCCATTTTATTCGAAAAGGGAATTGAATGTATGTGTTGGAAAAGAGTGGTATCGATTTCCATCCCATTACTTTATTCCGTATGGGATGAAACTACAGTTTATACGTAACCATTTCAATGGATTGATTCCTGGATATTTCAAGCATGATAAGGTGGACTTGAGTGAAATGGAGAATATACAAATGTATGCTGAGCAAATGAAAAAATCATCTCGCTATTATCATCATATACCCACAACAGTCAATGATTTGAACAAACCGGAACCAAGTTTATACGTATTTGGAGCTAATTTAGGCTGATATCTCGCAGTGCGATTATCTCGTAGACACTATTTCCGCCGATACCACTAATGAAGATCCAATTGAGCCATTTTACGGAAATAGAGTGGAGTGGAGCAAAGTGTTTTGCCAGCCTTTCTTAGATGCAAGCAAGACCAAATTCCCTGCTAGGGCATTTTACTTTGGAGGGGAAAAGGTCTGGTTAGATTATTGTCTGTATGTAAAAAATAGATAATACAACAAGTTTATTGATAAGATCTTTTTGTTCTTGCCGATTTCTCTTCCCATTCTCCCATGTAATTCTTTTCGGTTTCTTCTTGTAGCTGTTGGTGGTTTTCTAGAACGATGAAATGGTGAAGAATATTTTCGGTTACTTCATTAACTGCTAGATTTCTGTATTCGATAAAACGACGTCGGTGAACATCTGCCGATTTCTTGCATTGGATGGAAAATTTGCTGTAACGATCAACAACTTCTTTGAATGGAGTCTTTGTCAGTTCCAATGGTTCCAAAACCTGCCACTCAGAGGTTGGATCTAGATTAACAGAAAATACCCCCTGGTTTAAAAGAAACATCAATGAAATCATCAAAAATGCCGGATGCATACACCGATAAGAATTGAATTCTGTCAAGGAAATCAACTAGTGCCTTTTGGAATTCGTTTGAACATTCATCGCGTAAAGCTTGATAGCTCTGCAACAAATCCGCGGAAATTTGAGCAACCAGCAAATCCAGTCGTTCGATTTCCTGTATTCTCTCATACTTTGTGTTAATCAATTTGAGTTCTTTTTCGCACTTTTGCTTTTCATCTAAACATGTTTGTCTAGCTGCCACAAACCTGTTTGTTCCATTTTTCCATATTTTAGCCATTCTGTCGATTGTATTGATCCGGATTAGGTTTGTAACTTCAAGGATCGACTCTTCCACTCCCTGGCTAAATCTCTGCACATTTTCATGAAATTCTCGTTTATATTTAGTTTACCTTGAATTTTTGATTCTTTGAATTGGTTAGCTTCCTGCATAAAATCTGCAATAAAAGTCCTGTCGACCATGATTACAAATTCGACCATGTTGCTTGGAATAGCGTCGGTTTTCTTTATTTGATTATTTGCTATATGAATATCATACTTTTCGGTTACTGCTTTTTTCGCAGCGTCAATCCATCTTTTGAAAATAGCATTTAACCCGTTTTGTTCAGTTTGTACTTTGCAGATACCGAATAGTGCTTTATTTGCAGGAAGGTTTGGTTTTGGAATAATTTTTGCTGTGCTTATTCCTGCTCCTTTAAAGGAGATCTTTTCCTGTTTTTCTCTAGATACAGTACTAGCATTCGCATCTCGTTGTTGGCTAATTTGAACACTTGCCCTCTGTAAATCTGATTGACTGGATTTTGAATTTTTTCTTGAGAAAGTACGGCTTGATTCACTTCCTCTTGCTTCCAGAGTTGAATTTTTTCTGGATATTATTTCTCCATCAAACATTGGATTTGTAGTCACTGATTCAATATCTTGATTTTGCACATAGATATTCAAGTGCGGTCTAATTAAATAGCTAATACCTTTCTTTCCATGCATCCCATAGCTGAACAAGTGGTTTTTCCAAATCTGCGTTGTTCGTTAATGCATATGCGCAACACAAATACTTTGCTAGCTGCGATGCTTCACGCTGAATATTTCTGGTCGACTCAAGCATATTTAGTATGTCGGTCCAGGTTTCTGTGGCCTTTGTTAAAACCAGGTAATTATTAATAGTACTTGCAAAATCTGCTTGGATCTTGTTACATTTGATTTTCTATAGTTAGCTTTAATTGCCTCTCCTTTCATCAAATTTTTAATTTTTCTCCAGTTCAAGTGTACAAAATCCAAAAATATGTTGTCTTGTTCGTAACATTCGATATCATTCCGACACTGCTTTATTTGATTCGCTACATCTTTATGCAATTTGTTCATTTCATCCTCCATACCATTCCTCCAATTGTCCAACACGGCAATAATCGTAGCCGCGTCGTAATCTCCTTGCTCTTTGATGAGCAACCATGCACTTGAGTGATTACCTTGCGCTCTGGATCTGCCAATCATTTTTTTAGAAAGATCAAAATTGGCTATTGCGCTACCTAATTCTTCCTTTATGTCATCTTGGAACATATCGACGAGAATTGAGAATTCCCTTTTCAAATTTTGTACTTGCAATGTAGATTTGCAGCTAGCGAGCCTGCTATTTGTCTCTTTCAGTGTAGAGTTCATGAATTCTTTAAAAATTGCCAAAACATTCTTCAAGCTGTCAGTCAGTGTATTTCGGACGGTTTCTATGGCATTTATTATAAACGCAGCTTCATTTTCATGGGCAACACCAATCCTGGACAGCTCCTCTTTCAATTACTCATTGCTTACCTATTCTAGCGGTACCAGCATTTTCTGTCGCAAGAATTTTTCGTAATTGGTTATTCATTGTTTGCATGCGAGCTTCCACTAACTGATTGGTTTTCGTTTCAATTTTGTTCTGGATTTTAGTTTTTGTTTCTTCCCATAGTTTGTTTGCCTCCAACATTATTCTTTTGGATAATTCTAATCTCTTTTTCTTGATTGGCTCAGGATCAAAAACATGAATCGTTACAATCGCATCGTCTTCGCTCTGATTTGCCAAATATCCCATATCCGATGAATCTTTGAAATCGTAGTTGTCAAATAATGTTAGAGCATTCGGGAGTTGGTGGGCAACTGCTCCATCTAATAGTGTATCCTTTCGCTGTGCGGCAGCAGCGCCATCAGATTTTGCTCGTTCTCTTGCGGGCACTTTTACTTGGTGCAACCTCTTCTTTGCATCAGCTTCATTTTGACTCTTTTGTTTAATGAATGCAGCTTGGTCTTGTTTCCATTCGTGTATTTTCTGCTGCCAGAATTGGTGCTCCAAAAACTTTACATTTGGATCAGCGGCGTTGTATGTTTTCTCTTTAAACATTTTCCCAAGCTAAACTAAGTTTCAAATTACAATATCCTGGTACAAATGAAAGACATTTTCACCCCTATCCATGAACGAATTAATTATTTCGATCGACTTCTTGAACCGCTCATGCACACCTATATTAAAGCCTCAATACTCTCCGCTAACACTTGATTATGCTCTTTAATCTTTTGCACTTTCTTTGGGATATTGCTTTCTTTGAATTCATTTTGCAGCGCCAGTAAATCTGCTTGAAATGTTTTTTCGGCAGTTTCCATTATTTTATCATAATGGATCGAAACATCATTTAATTGTTTTGAAACTTCAATTTCAATGTCGATCAATTGTGCTTCAAAGAATCCTCTTTTTGTACAGGAAAGGCAACAAACGAATTCAATGACCATTCCTCTAATAAACCGATTGGTTTTTGCTTTTGAAAGCAAAGAGATTGAAGCTCTCTTTCCTGTCTGAATTTCCTCATCTTTGGACATTGAATTTACAAACTTTATAATATCTGCCTCGCTTTCGGGATAGATCTAGTATGTCAGAAACAAATACCTCATGAAGTTTAGCATACCAGAAGCCGTATAATTTTGCCATACAGGCATAGATTTCTTTTTCAATAAGATTCAATTTTGGCAGGAAATCTTGGATTGTATGACACTGAACTGTAACACCGATATCCATGTTCTTTATCCAGATTTCATACAATTCCGAGAAATTATTTTCGTCGTATCTGTCCATTATTGCCAATAGCCGATTCAATCCAGTCTGTGCGTTGTCTCTAAACCTTGAATTGAAATCACTATAAAATTGCCCGATATCTAACTTGTATACTTGACGTACTTGGGATTCAAATACTGGATAAATAAAGTCCCAACGAGCTTTCTGCCAAGTTGCGTCAGATATTTGAAACCTTTTTTGTGTTTTTTCGTTCATGACTTTCAGCAACTTGTGGAAATCATAAACGCATTCATAGATTGACTCTCTGTTGTTTAATAGGATTGTATTTATGGAGACGGACTCTTCCTTTAATATCAAATCGATTGCATCGTGCCTCTGGTAGTTTAACTTCTTTAATTGATCAGCAGCATTTAATAGGGTAGATCCAAGTTTTTTCGCTCTCTGATTTTCAATATCCTCCAAGCTCTTTTCTAAATCAATCAGCGCGTCCGACATTTTGGCTGAACGGACCTCAAACACGTATTTGATTGTTTTATACTTTTGAAGCGAATGTTTTGCTAAATCTATATCGATGGTCTTGATAGTGGTATTATTATCTATATGAGCTTGTTTTACATTCAGCATAAGCCAACCAGCTGGCCAGATATGCGTCTAACGTGTTCTTGAAGTTTTCATTGTATTCTTGAGCAACTTTCTTCAACGTCTCTTGCATTGCGAATATAATAGAGTTGTGCCTAATGTTAGAAGTGCATACCTTTCCAGCAGAGTCACTCTCTTTTTCCCAGCTTGCCATAATGCCTCCTTCAGTCCGCTTTCCGCTAATTGAGCCTGCTTCTTTTGGTCATCCTGTACAGTTGTTGCTTCGTTTAGCGGGTCATCTCCCATAATGATATCCAGCAATTTCATTTCCACGTCATATTCCAATGGTACCAACGGTGGAAATTCATCCAACTCTCTAGGATGGTGCCATATTAATGTATGAATTGACTTTGCGATTTTCCCTTCAACTCCTGTCAGATTCGAACTATGAAGAAGATTGTGACCGCTATATGTACGAGGCAAATAATTTCTCCTGATTACAGTAGGCATATTCAGTAAATCTACCTTTTTGGTAACAGCTGGCTCCTCTTTTGGAGTATCTACTTCCTTTTTCTTTCCTTTCTTCCCTGACGCTGGCGGCATAAAAGACAAAACGCGTTTTATTCCAAAGCACCTCAAGAGCAGCCGATATTTGCAATATATTTCATAAGTTGTAAAACGAAGAGTAAAGAAAATGTATATCCATGCAATTCCTTTCAAACCCAGCTCTTTCTGGATTACAGGAATTGTTATAAGGACAAGTGGTCAATACTCGGCCGGCTTTCATCACAATCTCAAGACTGTACTTGTTACTGTCTTGCGCTAGTGTATTTCATAGATCTAGAAAAGTTTAAACTGTTGGACAAATTTTTTTAATGAATCAACAATCTACACCGAGAATCAATTCCAATCAATTGGGAAGCTACATTGGAAGCATTGTTAGATTGGTAGGGACAGTGAAATCAGTACGTATCACTAATACAGAAAACTGACACTCAAGCAATCCTCGAAACCTCTGATAAGGGCCAAATTTCTATTTTGTTACAACAAGGATCAGAATGTAAGACGGGAGTAGTGGAAATACTTGGTATGGTTGAGGATATTGGAACTGTAAGAGAAATGGCTGTATCAAATTTCAACCAGAATTATGGTTTTTGAACTTTAATTTAGATCCTGAAATCTATTCAGAAATGGTAAGATTAACTGCAAAATATACAGAAATATTTTAATAAACTGGCTTGTGGATTGTGTTTTGTTGGTCGTGGTGTTCTATGATGAGTAGCAATGACACAACCATCACCAAGAAGATTATAGTTTGAGCTAGCAGTATAATCCACTGTCGGCCTTGATTCAACTCTAACCAGAGTATATTGGATAGTTGAATGAGAATTAGACAATTCAATAGGCATTTATTTGTTAAATACAGCTAATTACATTCAGGAACATAATCATAGTCTTCCTTATGTTCTTTGTGGTGAGATGGCTTCTTTGCCTTGTAGTCATCATGTTTTGTGGTAGGCTTTGGTTTATATTCGTCGTGCTTAGGAGTTGGTTTTGGTTTGTAGTCATCATGCTTTGTGGTAGGTTTTGGTTTGTAGTCGTCATGTTTTGTGGTAGGTTTTGGTTTGTAGTCATCGTGTTTTGTGGTTGGCTTTGCCTTGTAGTCATCATGTTTTGTGGTAGGTTTTGGTTTGTAGTCGTCGTGCTTTGTGGTAGGCTTTGGTTTGTAGTCGTCGTGCTTTGTGGTTGGCTTTGCCTTGTAGTCATCATGTTTTGTGGTTGACTTTGGTTTGTAGTCGTCGTGCTTTGGTGCAGGAGGTACATAGCCGCCATAATGAGGAGCAGGTGGACTATATTCATCGTGCTTTGGAGCAGGAGGTTTGTAGTCGTCGTGCTTTGGAGCAGGAGGTACATAGCCGCCATAATGAGGAGCAGGTGGGCTATATTCATCGTGCTTTGGAGCAGGAGGTTTGTAGTCGTCGTGCTTTGGAGCAG
>JADIIU010000127.1:0-36271 GCA_027603945.1 Terramyces sp. JEL0728
GGATGTTAATAATGGCATAGTCGCACCTCTTTCGCCGTTACTATCAAGTGATACCTTTCCTGTTGTTGTTTCGTGGTCAGGGAAATTGAAACTCTGCGGAACTTGCATCTGGCTATTCAATTCTCCTATAATTAGATCCTACGCACCATTGACAAGTTTCGTAATGTTATTTCCGTTTGCTTTGACAAGCGCATCAAAGCCAAGAACCATTAAATCCACACAGCTGCTGTGGAAATAGCCAAAAGGACCGCTACTGTTGGTGGATGAGACATTTGCACCTGGATTGCCAACATTTAATCTGTTTGCCTTCCAATAATCATCAAATGTGTCAGCAACTGAACCATCTGCTCGTTCAAGAGGAAACAAGTATGACGTCCCCACCACAGACTGAATAGGCACCATTTGCTGAAGGGCATCTGAACCAATCCAAAAGTACCCAGGACCGTAGCAACCAACGATTGTTGCTTGTTGCACAATCATTTCGTATTCCGAAGTAAATCCAAAATACACGATAATTTTCGCCTCGGCAGATATGATTTGCTGGGCAATTTGGTTAGCAGCGTTAACATCTACGTTGGTTTCAACTAGTTGTCGGGATAATACGGTAATGTTATATTGTGACGCGTAGTTAAGGAATGAAGAAATAGCACCGTTTCCATAATCTTCATCCGTGTTGATGGTAGCGATTTTTAACCATCCGTTTGCTGCCAGATACTGAGCCATTGTCAAAGTAGCAGCATTATCGTTTGGGATAGTTCGGAAAAAGTTGGGGTAGAGAGCCTTGTTTCCCAAAGATGGGTTAGTTGAAGATCCACAGCACATTGGAATCTTGTAGTTTTGCAGAATTAGCGAGCTGACTATTGACATTGACGAGTAACCGGAACCAAACACAAAAAGCTGATTATTGAGAGCCATATCCAAAGCTTGAGGAACCAACTGTGCTTTGCTACCTTGGTTATTCAACAAAGTAGGCACAATTTTGGCATTCGGGTGTATAAGAGAGCTGTTTTGATTCATTTGATTAATGCGGAGGAAAACACCTTCAATTTCATCTGACAGATCGTTTGTCCCGCCAATATAAAACATTAATATTCCTACATTGATAGGTATGGTGCCGTTTGGAGAGAGGGACTTACATACGCCTAACAGTACTGAAAGCAGCGCGAGCAGTTGCATAGTAAAATGTTAGGTGATGTCACATCGACCTTCGTGTTTATCCCTCAGAGAAAATTCTTCCATTGTTGGCTTCAAAGTTGGAATAAGTGGAATAATTTCAATCATTCTTTCAAATGAAACGACAAGACGTGGATTGTAACCAGGAAACAATCGTTTATTCTAAGTGCAGGATGAAGGAATTCCCAGGTCTGAGCTTGCAGGTAGTCCTACCCAGCTACGCATTGCGTTGATAATTTGTCGGTCTCTATGGACTCTAGTGTACATGAATGGGATCCAACCGCCTCCGTTATCAAAACAACTATAACCGCAGGCATTTGAATCATGTGCAGCGACATTTGGGCATGATTTGCATCCAGTTTGGTTACCTTTATAAAGAGCACAGTCAGATAATCCATCCAAGAATCCATTTTCATTGTTTGGACCATACGAGAATGAAGACAAGACGACTTTAATTGCCCAATCATTGTCTCTTCTGTTGAAAAGCAACAGCTCAAAGTTGCGATGGGACTGCAGATTCTTATCTTTGATCAACACAGAGCCGTATGATTGCATATCGCGACTGGACGACCCAGCATTTTGTTGATCGTGATCATCATTTTGGCTACAATTAGGTACGACTTACATTACAAATCTTGATGGAGGCAAGATCCAGTTTCCACAAATTGGCATCTCTTTTGGGTAATCTGAGCTCCAAATTTTGATTTGACTGATTTCGGCAGCGGTAAAGCCATTGGCGGCCAAGGAGTTGTCAAATCCTTGATAAAAGTTGATAGAACTAGTCCCGTCGCAAGCTAGGATATCCTTTTCACCCCCAAGAATAACTTCCAACCAAGTTAGGAAATCAGCTGGAAGAGCACCACCAAGGTTTCTCTTAACTTTGGCCAATATCTTTGCAATAGAAGCAGGAAGAATTTGTTTGGCAGCGTCGAATCTGAAACCAGAAAACCCAATGCTGATATAGTCGGTCATTAAATCTGCAATTCTTTCTTGCACTCTATCGTGCCCAGTGTTCAAATCAAGTAACCCAGACAACCACCCAGCATCAAGTTGAATAGGATCAGTCCACGAGCCCAAAGTTCGTTCACAGTGAAAATCGGATGGAAAGTATGGAACTGAGGGGAATTCATTCCCAGGGTACTGTCCATTTTGATTTGCCATATATGTGCCCCATTGTGTAAAGAATGGACTATTATCAGTACCGGATTTCGGACCCCAAGTAGCACAGCTGTTACCGCCTCCAGGATTTCTGTGATTTTGGATATCATTGCCACCACCAGACATGTGATTAACCACAGCGCTATTGTTAACAATCAATTACTCTGCGTAGACTCGGACGCCTAGTGATCTGCAAGTTTGAATCATTTTGCGAAGCTCAGCTCTGGTGCCAAATCTTGAGTGAAGACGGTAGGAAACAGGTTGGTAAATGAAATACCAAATGTTGAATACATTGTTATCTTGCAGCCAGCTATCAGAAGTTACATGCTCGTTTGGTGGATGAATTTTGACACCCAAGTAGCCTGCTTTGGCCAACATTGGACACTCTGCTTCAACTTCTGTCCATTTCCAGCCAAACAGATCTACAATAGCACCAAATTGGCCGTTCTTGAATTGAGAGATGTTTGGAATTGCGACATTGCTCCACACCAAATCAACTGGATCCAATACAAGCTGCGCGCCATTTGGATCGATTACTTGGATATTGACAGCAGAGGTTTGAGTAGTAGTGTATGGCTGGGAACTGGAAGTAGAAAAGGTTTTTCCTCCGTCAAACGAATATTGAAGTGGCAGATTCATCTTGGAGTTGGCAAGAACACTGACAGTAGCAGATTGCATTCCAGAATTGTATACGACGTGAGCATGGCCAGTTAGGACACTGTAGTCTTGGTAGGTTGGTTTGTAATTTGAACTATTTCTGTTTGGGGTCTGCCATGCACGAACATCTTGGGATGGATCAATCTCAATATTGTTGCCGACACAGCTATCATGTCCATTGAAGTTGTTGCAGCCAGTCAAAACAGGGACGACAGTATTAGATGGTACAGTGCCGGCTGTTTGTGTTGCAGGAGAAAGTGTAGTTTGGACATTGGCAGTAGTTGGGGCTGCGGTTGCAGAGGCGATTGGAACAGTTGCTACGTCTGTAGTTGAAGTATTGGCAGCAACGATGGTACTCGTAACTGCTGGGATGCTGCTTTGAGAGCATTTGTAACACCTATCTAAAAAGTAAATTACCATGGAACGTTGCTTGGGTTTGGACTAATTGGATCCCAGCAGCAACCATTGCTAGCACATTGAGTAGAAGTGACTCCAGTGTAGCCACAATCGACTTTTGCAGTAGAAGTAGCAGATTGAGATGAGACAGTAGTTGCTACTGCGACAGAAGCTGTGGAAGTTGTGCATACGTAACACCTAAGATTACATAACACCGTACCATGGATCATTGTTTGGATTTGGGCTGACAGGAACCCAACAACAGCTTTTAGCTACACACTGGCTTTGGGTAATGCCAGTGTATCCGCAATCTACTTTAGATGAAGCTCCCAGTGACGCTGAGATTAGAAGGTGGGCGATTAGATTCATTCTATGATAATCTGAAAGAATCTCACTTTAAATACCACTGTTATTCACTGCGTACTTGACCGTCATATCTGATGGGCGACATCATATGACCATACCGCAATCAATCAAGGGACATGGATTTACGTTGTTTCCATTTGAGTGTCGTTAATTGAACACCAGCAATCCATTCGCGATGTATATCTCTTTAGATACGCCTAATTTTAATGCAGTATGAAGCATAGTAGCCCTTGTATACGATTCCATAGTTTTCCTTTTGTCACCTGCTATCATACCGGAAGAAGGACATCACATGTTGGGAAACTCATTCATCATGAGACCACATATTGCGGGCCAAAAACGGTGCTCAGAATGGTAAAAACTATCAAGGGAACTGTTCTACTGTTTTAATTGTCTCTCGGCTATAGGTACGGAAAAGGGTTGACGATAAGGCTGTTTACGAATGTCACTTGCGCGAATACCTTACAAACACTTCCAAGACCTGTGTCAGATGTAATTACAAGATCAATGCTTACCTGTTTTCCGGGGTTTCAAATGGTGTATTGCGATGTGCCCTCCGAATTGACAAAGAGCTGTACGAGAGAAAGTAGAGTTGCATAGCGATTAATGGAATGACAGAAGCATAGTTGAACTTATTGTAAGACAGACCCAAAGATTTTTGCAGAAAGTTCAACCATTGAAGAGTACTGGCCAATCTTTCAAAGGTTCCTAGTTCTATTTATGCAATTGGCTGGGAATTGAAATTTAAATCTCGATATTGAATTATCCCAGGCATTTATTGATTTTTGATGACAGAATCGCTAAATTTCAATCCCTATCTCACATTTAATTTGATCCATAACCCAATTATTTAATTTGATGAAGCAGTGAGATTTGTAAGTTTGTTTCGACAATACTATTGCCTTCAACCGATTGTCATTGCGAGCTCTGCTTCTTTATTGAAGCACTGGATCGAAACTACTAATTGACAGAGGACAATACACCTGGGATCAATAGGAGCTGTCTAGACCAACCTCAGATGTACAACCACACAGATCTACAAGGAGTAATGCTAGATTTGAAGCAACCGCATTTGAGAATTAAAAAAATATATTATTTGGACAAGAATTGGTTTTGAAGTGCCATTGCTACAGCAGCATTGATTTGGTCTTGTATCTGTTGGGTAGTAACTGGTATAGCTGCATTTTGAGCCTAGAATTAACAATGGATTACTGCTTGCTGCTTTTCATTGACCAACTGTCTCAGCCACTTAATTTCCATATCTTGTTCCTTGATTTTTTCCTCCAGCTTGGTGACTTTATCCTGTAATTCTTTAGCTTCTTTTTGAATAGCTTGTTCTCTGGCCTTTTTCTTTGCTCTGAATCTGGCAGAAGCTTCAGTGTTTCTTCGGCGCTTATCGTCTTCGTCGTCTGCTTCTGAAATTGGTGTGCGTTTCTTTTCGTCCTTCTTTTGTGCTTCTAGTTCTTCTGCTTTGGATGAAAATTCTGTTGCTAGCCAGAAATCAAGGTCACTTGGTCGTTGCTGATTCCAGCTATCGATTGATAGCAGGTTTTCAATAGAATCATTTTGCGAGTTCATTTTAACTGGTGGTGAAGTTTTGCGTTTTTTTAAAGAAAAATTACGCCGTTTGATAAGAGTGTGGCTTGGGTTTTTCCGGTGTGGGATCTTAATGCCAGTTCCAATCACGTTCTCTGAGATTATTAACGAGTTATTATGCATTTAAAGCGGCTATGGTACACATTTACTATATTGCAATTATCCTTGTGGATATCCTCGCAAAAGAGCTGCGATTGGTTGGTTACTGCAATGATTTGATGACCCGATCCACAAGTGGAAAACGGAAATCGATTCCTGTGACGAGTAAATGGTGATTGAAAGCGTTTGTGTCGACAATCTAGATTTATCGATCCACTTAATGCGACTATTCCGTTACAAGTAGCTGAATAAAACCTTGGCGGTGAGAATCTGACGTTAGTGTATTTTTATAATGATTGTGGCAGCGATTTCTTAGCACGACTAGTTTCGTCCGCGAATAGTGTCATTCAACGCGCAGTGATTTACGATAGGAGAGAATGGCATTCTGATTTACATTTAGTATCTCACCAACTTCAAAGCTAGCTGTAGCTTCACATGCCAAATTCGTAGTATGACATTTCTACGACTCACTGATTTTTTGAGTGATATTCACCATGATGGCGACATATGCTCAAAGCTGCAATGTATGGCAAAGAAAACAGTAAAATGAGAAATATTATAAAGAGTTTTCTGAGATTGTGTTTTGATTGTGCATCTATAATTACGACTATATTTTCTCATTAAGTGGGACTGGAGCGTAGTTGATTGGAATAGACTGGTCTGAATTGCTGCCAGCTCCTACAGAATACACCAGGACAAAAAATTAGATCAAATATACTACTCTTTCTTCAATCCTGCTTCAACAAGAACATCAAATACTCAATTGTGAATAGGAAATACAGCTATCTTCACCCTTCCTCCTAAAAATACAGATAAAAAGTATAGTAATACTAGCACACTTTTTAACTTTATTTTGGGACTGTATTGGATGATTTTCAGATTATAGTTTGGAGTAGAACGTGGAACAATTACAGGAGAAATGCCAAAATTATTCAATTTTGAACAGCGAGAGATTACTTTGGCTGCTTGCAATATTAAATTCTCTAAATATAATACTTTTGAGCATGAAATCGCAATCAAATGATAAATGAAACAAGTCTTTACAGAACTGTTAAATGTTGTGTATAGAATACAAACACTTTGGTACTGCTAAAGTATTCAATTGCTTGCTATAATTCCTTCCTTCAGTGGTACTCTTCACCACCCATCATCGAGGCATCATGGAATAAGAAACTCTCAGAATAGGACCTGCAATACCCAAGCGAAGGTAAAAAATTGCATCAAGTGTCAATTTTGGGCAGATTACGGTTTGATGAACTCAAAGGCTTGCCTTTGTGTAGCAATCTGAAATCCCGGAAAGCGGCAGGTGCAGATTCGATGTAGCTTGACAGGTAGGCCGAAATACGGCACACTAGTTAGACCAGCAACAGGACTGCAGTTTGCACCAGTAAAAAGTACTTTTGATATCGAATTCAAGACAAGTCGCTTCCATTCAACCATACCACTTCCTTTTCCAGCCAGTCAAAGGCGACCCCCGTTGTTTTGACAAATGGTCTGAAAATGGTAAACCAATGTTGTACAAAAATTAGAAATCCATAAATACAACACTAATCATATATTTTGGCTACTGGGCAATATAATGGAATATTACTGGGCTTTGCTCAAATTTATACCAATTATTCAAGGAAAGGTAACAAGAAAATAGCTGCTAGTTTAACGTTACACAAGGAAATGTTTGGGTAGCACAAAACGTTGTACAGGAGGGGTAGGGAAAAGCACTTTGGGACACAAAAATCTCTCTCAATGATTGAAACTCAGCGGGAGATGACGGGGTTGCTGATGACCTTGCTCGATCCCTACCTGGAGTACATTCTGAATACAGTCGGGGAAGTGATTAAAAGCATACCAGATAAACCGTATCTGAAAACAAGTTTAAAATGCAAAAGCTGCTTTGCAAAAGAAATAGAATGCTCACACAGGTACACCCATATCCTGTCAATCATCAACCCAAAGACAATCAACAACCATGTGATTCAGAAACCAGTCAAGAACCAGTACTATGTACAAAGCAAGTACTTTTACGATCAAATGTTCAAACTGATTGAACAGAAATACCACGAGTACTCGAAAACAAACAAGAACCAAGTCAAGTTGGGCAACATACAAAAGCAATTTTTACGTAAATGTCCACCTTTTTGTTATTATTGCCAATATTGTAAAGAAACGGAGCGGGGATATCAGAAACCAAAGCACAAGCAAACATGTATGCTGTACGTTCCAATTAGGGTTTTGGCAGAGCTGGAATGGACCGATTACCAATCAGCCGGAGATAAATTCACCGTTTATCAAAGAGAAAAGTATTTTGAAATCAGCGGCGATTATAAAAAGAGATATCCAACGATGAATCTATCAATGGTACAATAAACTTACGTAGGCGAACCGCGTATTGAACGAACTCATCGTAAAAGAAACTAGATTTGACCCAAAACTGAACGAGCTTAATATCCTGTTTGAGCCAGGCAGTGCTCTAGAGTTTAAATTTGGGATCAAGACCAAAAATTGGGTATTTGAAAAACAGAAATTGATGGTGAAGGAGGATATGAAATTGTACGATGTAAAGAATAGGCTAGGTAGCTGTATAGGTACTTTTGTAAATGGTGCCTTGGAGACACAGGGGTTGGAAGTTACTAGTCCGCTGACACCTACCAGCGTCCAAGAATTTGACAGCCCTATGCCTGTAAAACAAGAGATATCCAAAAGTAGTGATTCTATTAGCATTGCATCTGAAGTGGATCCAAATTCAGTGGAAATGGCTGTGGAGGAAACTGGTGAAATACTACCGTCAAAGAGAAGGTTCAAGAGAATCAAAATCGAATACCTGCTCAACCACGACGAAGATGCAAACCTACTCTTGAATTTTGCAGAAACAACCAACTCGAGTTACTAAATGCACAAAAAGTAAATATAATCAATATTTTTATTTGACATAGAATTTCAATTTCTTGAGTGACAAGAGTAGGGCAAGATCATCATCACCGCAAAGCGGAATCATATTATTGACTTCATCGTAGTAGTACAAGGATTCAAATGAGAATCCTAGACGATTTTCGCTTTCAATAATCAAATCTTCAAAAGTGAATCCTTTTGGTTCTTTCCATGCAATGATTTCTTGTCCGAGGACAAGTTTGATTGTGATCGAAGTGTCGTGTTGGTAATCTTCTAGTAGATCCATAAGGGTATCGGCTACATCGATTGGATCAATTGCAGATGAATTTAAATCACCTGCACGGACTAAAAAGAATTTAGATACATGTTCGGAATCTAGCACATGTTCTGGAATAATCACGAGTTCAGATAAATAACGGTGTAAATCAAATCTGCATTGTTGGGCTTGCTGAGGAGTCATTTGTCCTTGTGGTGGTGCCAAGAATGGAATTGATCTTGGTTCTCCTCCTCTGCCTGCTTCGACTGGGAAACGAGTGATTAATGTAACTTGCAGTGCCCAGAAATCATCATAGTTTCTCTTTAAAATGTTTAGACTGTCATCAGAGTACTTGACATGGACAGTAAAGACCCACTTCTTGTCAACCCCCTGTTCGCAGTATTGCACAGTTGCGGATTCGACATATGGATTGTAATTGTCTTGCTGGTAGCTGTTTTTAGATGGCTCCTTGAATCCCTTGGCATCTCCATAAGGACCTTTTGGCTCTGCAAATGGACTCTTCTTTTCACTGTAAGGGCTTTTTTCAAAAGAATTCTTTTGGTCGTAATTGTTCTTTGCTTCGGTCCAAGGAACTTCAGAGTATCTATCACTATATTTGTCGTATTTGGCGTTACCGTTCTTTTCGTAGTCGGCTTGCTCTTTTTCATAGTAATCAAATTCATCTTGGTAGCGAGAGTCAGTTTGAGTTTGATATCTAGAGTCTTTTCTGTAACGTTCATCTTCATATTTAGAGTCGTAACGGCCCTCGTCAGGATAGCTATCGTAGTTTTCCTCATATCTTGGTTCTTCGTAGCTAGGCTCTTCCGGATAATCTTGGTACCTATCGTTTTCATAATTTCCGTTTTGCTGCTGGTATTGTTCTTCAGCAGCATTTCTATTAACATTTTGAAAGTGAGACATTGGCACAAGCCCACGCAGCTTCAAAATAGGATTCGTAACTTCATAAACTTCCAATTCTGGTCTTTCTTGGATCACCTAATAATTAATGATGATTACATAGAAAAAGTCTCCCTTTTGAAACGATAATTCACCAGTTTTAGTTGCTTGGAAGGCTTTGGACGCCTTTATGATCTTTTTTGGAGGTAAATTAAAGATTTGTTTGGGATTGGAAGAACCTCTTGGCTGAATTTCAATTGGTGGCCTTCTCCTGCTTTTGCTTTTCCTTGGTGGATTTGACGGTTGAGAATCCGCCTGGTAATATTCGTTTCTTTCTTGTCTATAATCGTTGTCCCTTGGATTTACTGGCACCACAGAGTAGTATGGATTCATTGTAAATGGTCGAAAAAATTCAGGTACCGTTTGAAAAGTGCCTCTCGAAAGTGAAACAATACTTAAGCTGGAGGCACAAAAACTGATTGGAGGAAGCAAATCAGATAGCAATTCCATATCGGCCCCGCCCCTCATGTTGAATTATGTTTCTTTGATGGAACTCGCTTTGGATTTATCGCTATTTCGCTTTGTGTCAGTTCTGCTTTGCTCTTTTTCAGAGAGGGGCGTCTTTCCTAAATTGGCGGACTGGAGGGTAAGTGATTGTACCGGCAAACTTTGACGCTGTGGGATTCCGACAAAGCACCGATATTTAATTAAACGATCTGTTACGATTCACAAACATAATCGGAGAGTGCTGTCTGACAGCGTGCTGAAATTACTCGCCAAGCGGATCAGAACAAAGCAGGGATAATCGCTGAAGCCAATCTTTTTAGTGTATGGTTTATTAGGATACAAATAATGTAATTCTTGGTCTAAAATTCATTATGAGGTAGAGTTCGTTATCAGTCTGGACAACGACTTTCTTGCCCAGCTCGTTCTTGTAGCGCAAAACAAAAACATGGTCGCCCAAAGCAGCCCTAGCCTTTGTCATAATTTCTTCAACTTTAAGGTCGCCGTATTCAACCCAAGTCACAGATCGCTTGCCGTTAGTCAAGACTATATTCCGTTGCGGTGCTGCAGAAAGATCCGACAAGAGATCCATGATTGCATTGGTAGAGTTATTGAGGATTTTGTCCTGGCAAGTAATGTCGCCTTGCCTGAAGGAAAACATTTCATTGACGAATTCGCTGCCGATGCCTAAAGAGGATAAAATAAATATCTCTTGGATATAGAAATTTATAGAATTCCTGATTCTAATTACTTCTAATTCATCCATTGCATGATTAGGCGCATCCATAAATGGTATCGACCGTGGTTTACCAGTGATGCCAGACTCTATTGGAAACTCCTGCAGTATGCTATTGTGCATCTCCCACAGCTCTGCAAATGAACGAAACATTATTCTGCTATTACCATTGAACAGCTTGAATTCAATGGTAAACACCCATTCATCGTCCATGAACTGTACACTCTGAACAAATATCGACTCTTTGCCTTTTCCTTCCAACTCTATTCCGGAATCAAACCTGTTTGAGTGTAAGCTGTTTCTGCGTTTGGAAGCAGTTTCTGTTGGCGATAGTGGTCGGGAGCCAGGGAATGTATTCTTATGTCTTACTGATGAGCTCCTAGACAGGAATATCGGTCGATCCAATTTAGTTTCCCTCTCGACGCTTGGCTTTCTCTGGTATGGGAGGTAGTAGGTTCCGTACATGCAGGAGCGAGTTGCTGTGGGTTTTTAAAGCTTTTCAGTGCTTCAGGGGGGTTTCTATGGTATGGAGTGCTTTGATGTCTATCCCCCCAAGGTAATACAAAACACGACTTTCGGCGCAGGAAAACTGAAGGGGCGAAAGAGGATTTGATGGGTAGGCCATAGGAGGAGTACGTAGGAATGTTCTCAAAGAAAAGTTTGCTGTTAGTTTAGTTAACTTGCACCAGAGTTTTCTTTGCAAGTCCGGGATTGTTCACCCCCCTACACATTGACACTTGCGGTCGTTGCACCACGAATTCGCAAAGAATTTCGAGCACAAGATTTTGAGCATCTGACGTACTGGTTTCTGTACCAAGAGTCTTTGAGCGCATTGTTGAGATTCAAATGTTTTTATTAATACAATTATGCAGTGGACAAGGACAAACGGTTTCTATAGTTGATGAGCAATCGCAATTCATTATCGCTCTGCAGCACAATCTTTTCACCCATTTCGTTGCGATACTTTAGCCTGGTAAATGATTCTCCAAACGCTTTTCTTGCACCTTCCAAAAGTGAATCCAAATCTGTTTCCACTGGTGTGCTAAATGTGGCGGATTTCTTTCCATCTGAAATGACGACAGAAATTTCCTTAGTGAGGTCAAGGTCGTTTAGGAGGTCCATGATTGCATTCGAGGAGCCGGAAAGAGCCTTGTTCTTGCAGTTCAAGTCTCCGTCCCGAAGAGCGAAAAAGTCGTTGATTGGGTCTTTACCTACTCCAAGCAGAGATAAAAACATGATTTCTTGGATATAAAAGTTCATGACTTTGCGTCTTCTCAACGCTTCTTGAAGAGCCATGTTATGTGCAGGTGGATCCAAGAACGGAATAGATCGCGGTGTTCCGTTTGCACCTGATTCTCCAGGGTAGTTCTTCATCAAGTCAATGTGCAAGTCCCACAAGTCATCGTACTTTCTGAATAGAATTTGGCTGCCGCCAGAGCGTAGTTTGACTTCGATTGTGAATTGCCATTCATCATCTACGCCTAATTCGCAACTTTGTACATAACCCCCCAATCTGTTACGAGCCTCCATTGATATTTCAACGCCAGAATCTGTCTTTTGGCTATATGATTTGTCAGAAGTGTCGATTTCTGCTGGCTTGGTTGGCTTTGAGCTTGGGAAATAGTTTGTTCTGTGCGAGTTTTGTGAAGTTGTTCTCTGGACAGGGCTGTTTGGCATAAGAGTAGAGTTGCTTTTAAGGCCGCCAACAACCGTGTTGTACGATGGAGGAGGAGAGACTTCTTGTTCTGTTACCTTTTCCTCTTCAGCTTGCTTTAGCTTTGCCAGCTCAGCCTTCTTCTTGGCGATTAATTCCTTTTTCTTGACCATTGCTTGCTGTCTATAAAACATGGAGTAGTCTGCTCCTACTCCATACCCTGCTGCCATGCCATTCATTTTTGGTGATTCCACTCAAGCCGCCTTTTTATTCCTCTTACCATGCGCTCGCCCCTTGAAATTCCCTTAATTGTTTGCCACACATGAAATAGGAAACAAAACGTAGTACAAGCGTTGAATTAAAAGCACTGGACTAGAGATTGAGAAGCCAGACTATATATTTGGGTTACTATGTTTGTATTGAAAGCTACTTTGGATTTTCACTGTTGGAAATTTGAGGCTTTCTTTAGGGACAAAACTGTGCGGAAGCTATTCACAACCATGTGTAGCACAAGCGAATTGGTGAGATTACAGCGAAAAAAATTGGCGGTGGAATAAATCCATCCGGATATTTATATATTGCTCTGATCGACTGCCGGCAGTCTATCTCTGTCTAGCTCATCTTAAGACTTGGCCTTTGAAAAATTAATCTTCCGGAATAGGAAGTGTTTATCGCCACGATTGTTTGTCAAAGTGAACCAGGTGCATTCGTTCCGATATCAATAGTAACCGCTCTAATTGTTGTCAATGTACACCACCAGACCCACCAGCCCATGAATTTAATTAATAGAGCCCTATTTACCAATCACCAAAAGCAAAAAATAACTCCACTGGAGATGGCGGCTTGTCAAGAAACTTGGTTGTTGCACCATTAATCGAATTCGGATTCTCATGGTATCAGTTGATTGATGGTTTCAGTGATTCAAGGATCCATTTTTGGCATCATCAATAGTGCAATTCTTGAGGATTCGCACTTTCAAGGTAGTGCTGACCATGGAGGCTATACTGAGTTGTCAATCCCTCATGGCTCTTGTGATTAACCAACATATCTTTAATGCATTTCTGTTCCTTTGCGATTTAATTCTCCGCCAACCTGTTCTCTTTGTATTGGAAATCCAATCCTGATAATACAGCTATCTTGCATGTCTTGATATTCTGCTTGTAGAAAAACTCAATCGCCAAATGAATTCGGAATCTCTGACTAGAATATTTGGCAAGGAAACAGTAAAAAAGATTCATTCAGCCAAAGTGTTGGTAGTAGGTGCAGGAGGTATCGGATGTGAACTGCTAAAAAATCTTGTAATGACTGGATTCCACAACATCGAAATAGTACCTTGAACTAACCCAGATCGACTTGGATACCATTGATTTATCCAATTTGAACCGTCAATTCTTGTTTCAGAAACAGCATATAAAGAAACCTAAAGCTGTTGTAGCCAGAGAGTCAGTTTTAAAGTTCAATCCCAATGCGAAAATCGTTTCTCACTTTGCAAGTGTATTCGATGAAAAATATGATCTGGACTGGTTCAAATCGTTTGATCTGGTAATGAATGCACTGGATAATATCGGTAGCTCTTGTTAATGTAGCTGCTAGGAGACACGTTAATAAAATGTGTTTGGCTGCTAATATCCCATTGATTGAATCTGGCACAGCAGGCTATCATGGTCAAGTTTCAGTTCATTTCAAAGATATCACTTGCTATGATTGCGTTCCTAAGCCAATTGAAAAAAAGACGTATCCAGTTTGTACAATTAGATCAACGCCAAGTGAATCGATCCACTGCATTGTATGGGCAAAGAATTATTTATTCAATACTCTATTTGGGATCCCGGAAGAAGAAGAACAGTCGCCAGAAGATGACGGTAAGTTAAATTAATGTAGCCAATGAATTAAACAATTTAAAAAAGGAAGCAGAGGCACTAAGGGATATGTGTGCCTCGATTGGCAAACCAGATGCCGGAAAGAAAGTGTTTACAAAAGTGTTTTCAGTGGATATCAATCGCTTATTAAGCATGGAGGATTTATGGAAAACAAGACAGAAACCAACACCACTCGGATTTAAAAAAGTTGGAGAGTTTAAACAATCTGACCCGTTAAAGTTTGATCAGTCAGTATGGTCGTTGGAAGAGAATGTCTCTATCTTTTTACAAACTATTGACGAATTGGGGAAGCAGTTGTGTGCAAATCGTGAAAACGACGCCAAATATGCAATGTCATTTGATAAAGATGATGAATTGGCTTTGAATTTTGTTACCGCGACTGCTAATCTTAGAGCGCATATATTCCATATCGAAAAAAAGAGTAGATTCTCAGTCAAAGGTATTTTGGGGCTAATTGAGAAATGGCGGGTAATATCATACCTGCTATCGCAACAACAAACGCAATAGTCGCAGGAATGATGATTGTACTAGCAATTAAAGTACTTTCCAACCAGAGGGATCAGTGCCAATATTCATTCCTTGCTTATGGTGGAGATAGAACCCACTACTTGATGAATGAACCGCTACAGAAACCTAATCATAAATGCGCAATTTGTTCAAACAATTACATTACGATTACTATTGAGCTGGAAAAGCCGTTGTCTGCGTTGATTGATTTGATTAATGATATGAATATCAATGGCGAACTTACTGTTCAAGATCAAAACCGACTTTTATATGATATTGATTTTGAGGACAATACTGACTCGTCACTCTCTTCGTTAGGCATCAAGAAAGGCACTCAGCTAACCATCACAAACGACGATGACGATGAATCAAAGTGTTATAGCATCATTGCCTTTATCAAAGAGTAAATTTTGTTAATGTAGGGGAGAGCCAACTGTCGAATACGGTACCTTGAAAGCTCGTCCCGTTGCTGACACTGTAGTTAATGATAGTGGAAAGAGACTGGGTGATGAGCTGCAGAAACCCAATACCAAGCAAGTCTTTACAATTGGAGATGAGTTTGAACCCATTTCATTAGATTAATCGTGATAAATGTCTTTGTTTCCAAATATATATTCCATTTGATCTACCTTTTCACGAAAATGGTTTCTAGTCGAGAAAATTTTTAATGAATAAACACGAGAGTTTTGATAACCCCTACCCAGAAAGAGATACAAGATATCGGCCAGAGAGGTGGGAATACGATTACCCAAATTTTGGATCGTACTCATCTGCAAGAGAAGATTATCTACATCAGGAATATTACCCTCCTGGACCATCTCCGGAATATTACTCTCCTGGACAATTTTCATACAACTACCCCGGAATGAAACCAACTGGCTTCCTAAATAATTCAAATCCTCGTCGAGCAAGTAATTTACCCCCAAAACCAAAACCACCCCTTTCAGGATCGCAATATCAGCTATTCAAACCGCTAATCGACTATTTACTAAAATTGTATCCATACCCATCAAACAGCGCGCAAATTGGGCAATATGTAACTACTACTAACTGTAGGTCATGCCATTAGTGAAACGCCTTTACCCAACGGATTGGAAATTACATGACTATATCAACAGTGCTGCAAAATTGTCAATATTGGAATTGGTTGGCAAAAATCATAATGGTCAAATCCAAGTTGTGCTATCGAAAGAATTCTCTGGTGGAGTACCAGACAGTTCTGCATGTAGATATTGCAACAAGCAAATCTCTCAGCCGATTTCCATCCACTATAAGGAATGTATAAAATTGAATACCCCAAAGCTGCAACCAGAGATACATCCTCAGTCTTCAGAGCAAACTTTGCCAAATATTTCGCAACCAACCGCTGAAAAAGGGCAATTTCAATCAAAACTGGCAGCGTATATCTCAGACTCGATTTCACCAGCGGAAACATCATTGAGTAGCAATTCAACTCAGAATGTGGACGACTTTCAGATCTCTCTTACAGAACCTCCAAAAGTACCTACCAAGCCAAAACGCAGTTCTGCAAAAGCTGAAAAGGATCTTGATTTTATACATGATGACGAATTTAATTTCCACCTGACGCACCAAACAGACTACCTTGGAGTACGCAAAACACGGTCTGGAAAGGTTTACATGCCAACTCCAGTAGTTGACGCAGATCTGTCAACAGAGGATATGGAATCTATCGGTACTGTCAGTTTGCAATCTGATTATGAAATGGACGATACAGAAGAGGAAGTAGTAGAGCTTGGGACTGTAGAACCAAAAAGGAAAATTATTGAAGCCAAACCTGCTCCTAGAAAGCGTGCGGCAATCATTTCCGACTCTGATAGTTCTGATGTACCAATGTTGACTCTTTCACCGGCTTTCAAAAGAATGTCTAAACCAATAATCGAACACCCTGCTGTCGGTAATAAATTAAAGCTTGCAGAAGAAAAGGTCGCCAGTAAAAACACTGCTGAAAAGGTCGCCAAGAGCAAGGACAATGATACAAGACAATTGAAACCTTCGTACACTCCAAACAGTTCCGTCGAGCCTAATATTATCCCTCAAAAGAAAAATGCCTTTGAATTGGATACTCAAAGCAGCAGGTCCGCAGTGAGTTCAAATACTCCCCGCCCAATCACTAAAGTAAATACCAACAAGGAAAAGCCAATGAATATTACGAGCAGATCTAGTGAACCTTTAAACCCATCTTCAAATTACCAAACAAAATCTAAAGATTTGGCAGACAAAGTTGATAATCGTCGCAAAAGGCCGCTACCCGAGCCAATTTCTTTACCAAAACGAAATGATTCTGATGAACCCCCAGCCGAATCCTATAAAGCAGTTCACATCGAAAAACCACTGAATACGAAAGAAGCTGCGCAATCAAAGGCAGTCACACCAATTGAAATTCCTGAAGTATACGTAAAATCTTACCGCAAACCTGCAACCGCTGTCACTGAAAGACAAAACTCGTCTCCGTCAGATCACAGGAAAATTAAGTTTGCGCCGGATACTAGACACTATGTTCATTATGTAGAATGCAGTGAGTTTGGATTGTTGCCAGAACTCTCTCCTAATGTTAAAAACCCTGATAAATTCCCCAATACCCCAAAATCTATCTTGAAAAATACCAGCTATAACCCTTACGAATCTATCACAATGTTTAAGGAAGAGTTTGGAACGCCGTTATCGACCAATGTCGCAGCACCAATAGAACAAAAACGCCTTAGTTTCCTGTCGTACATGTCAAGCAGATCTACCAAGAAACCCACAGGAACTGACAAAAGGAATGTATCGCCAATGGAGGAGTTGGACCTTGCAAAAGTCTCCAGCCCTGTGAATAGAGAGGAATCTTTATCCAAAAGACCAGCCGAACCACAAGTAAATGATTTTAAACAGCCGCAGAATGAAGATGCTAAATCAAGTGGTTTTCCTAAAACTAATTCTCCCAAACTTAAATACAAGGCTGTAAGGAAACCAGGGACAGATTTCAAAACAAACAATTCTTATGTGACAAAAGTGCTGGATGACTACACTCCTACTGCTACTGCAAATGCGCTGTCTGAGGAAAAGAAATTCGACAGCAATGGCAGGGCGATTATGTGTGCAAAGTGTAAGAATGTTGAATCAACCCCAGCGCATACCGCCTGGCACGCCATGGAAACTCTCAAACAAAGGTTAAAGAAAGACTAGTTCTTTCTGTAGATAGAATTCTTACGTAGATTGGCATTAAATAAATTACTCTGTGATATCTATTGTTTGGTCTGAGCAAATTGCACTGAAACTGGCCTTGGCTTGGTGGGTCCTCAAATGCGTGGAAAGGGTAAATAAATAGACAGCGGAGAGCTTAACCCATCCACGCATCAAACCAAATAAACAACAATCGCACTATGATAGATTAGGGCCACGACAACTCCAAACAAATAGACTTTTCTCCTCATATGATCACCATCTAAACATGAGAACAATGTAAGTTTTCCACTTCTTCATGACGGTGGCAAAATGTCATCCGTGGATTATTAACCCCTTTTAAAAGTTTATTAGTTTACGACTCTTTTTATAATTAATGACAAAACCTGTCCACGCAATCACCATTCCAGACCTCATCGATCCACCGCAGGTACAAATACCCGATAAACACCACACAGATGCTTGCTGTCAGGAATGTTACAACCGCACCAAAAGGCCATTGCAAGTAGCGTATCCCTCCCCTACTGAAAAAAGAATGCGATTGGAGGATGACACTATACGTCAGGATTTTGATTTTGACAGTCCCTTTGATGGTGTCCCAATTTCCCCAATTACACCGAAAAGTCCGTACTTGTATCCAAATCCTTTGGAACGACCTATCATTCCTTTGAAGAGAAAGACAGTCGAGGCTCCCCGTCTACCAGTACAGGTTCTGCCAATTGTAAATATTTGCTAACGTAGATTATTTCAGATAATGGTAAAAGGGAATGGGAGTTGATAAAGTTGCTTGGAAAGGGCGGCTGTGGAGAAGTGTTCTTGGGACGCGAGTTGCATACACTAACCTCGGAGGTGGTTGCAATCAAGATTATCAAAGACAGGAAACAGTTTCAATCAGAATTAAACACCATGAAAATGCTAAATGCACACTCTCTTGGAAGAGGTTCGTTGTTATTGATCGTAGGCTATACCCCCAAACTAATTCTTGCATGCAGAAAACGTAAAACATTAATTATGGAATATTTGTCCGACACTCTGGCTTCAAGATTTGAGCAATGCGGATTTAGATTCAGTCTAAAAACCATATGCATGATCGCTATTAATCTGGTAATTGTTGACTTATCCCAGATGACTCTAGTTAGGGACTTTAATCAAAAAACTAATCAAGCTCACGTCGATATTAAACCATCTAATATCTGCACTAGCGCTAATGGAAAAGACTTATATTTAATTGATTTTGGATATTCTACTTCCCCTATGGTAAAACTGCCGGGGCAAACTGGAACTCCTTTGTTTATGGCCTGTGAATTACAAACTATCGGCGCAACTTGTAATCTCTTGCTTACAATAGATCCTTCTATTCAAGACGACTACGAATCGATTGGATATGTGTTGATGTATTTAATCGTTGGAGGAAAGAAAGGCTTGCCTTGGGGAGGATTGCGGACCCACAAAGACATTGCCTTGGCGAAAAACGACAACATGATTAACCACTTTTGTGCCAGTTTGATTGGAACAGAATACGAACCTCTAATACAGCCTCTGGCTAGTTACCTGTTTGTAACTAGGGATAGAGCCAGACCATTCACTGTAATTGAATTCGACGCTTTATATCAGCAATTCTATGATACTCTGCATTTTTCAGGATATACGTATGATAAATTGTTTGATTGGTGTGATGCGGAAAGCAGCACACGCGGCACGTCTTCTTCGGTTACGTTTGTGGGTGAGCAGTTCTACATGAAGGGGTGAGGTAAATTAATACCCATAATAAAAATATTAAATATATTAAGTGACTACATAAGAAGGGGCGGATAGAAACCCGTAGACATTACCCCGAATATTCAGAAGCCGGTGATCTCTTTCTTTAGCTCTATTGCGGGTAATAATCAAATCAAACACATCATCTACGATAAATTTGTTTAGATTAAAGTAGCTGTGTCTTGCCAAATGAATATTCATATCAAGTTCAGTCGTGTCAATCACATCTACGTCCATCAGGTATCTGATAGTTTCAAAGTAATTTTCGATATCACCGCTGCCGCTGCCACTTCTTCTTAATCTATGGACATTGCAGCCCAGTATAGGTTTAAATCCTTCCAAGGCTTCCGCAGTCTTCAAGGCGATGTCTCTATTGTTTCCATAAATGGTTATCAAGTGAGTGTGATTTCTCATTATATCAATATACTCTTCGCAGAATGGAGTTAGCAGCGCTTCAGGATTAATATAGGTGAGAGATGATAGCACAGGAAGATGGCCAGCCTGGCTGAGAGTCGACGAGGAGCGCCTATCCTGAGAGTTTGTTTTGAAGATTTTGTGGAAATCTTTACATGCTGCATTTACCACTCTAGCACCCATTGAATGGCAGATTAAGTGGATCTTTGTAAATCCTGCGCGGTGAAGTTCTTGTATAAACTTTAAAAAGTCTTCTACGACTTGCTGAGACTGGGCAATTCTAACAGCTCTAAGAACACCGATTAAATTGCCTCCTGGCCAGCCAAAAATAATCGGTTTCAAGTAACTTGGAACTGTGCCTAAAGTAATCATTTGCCCAAACAATCTAAATGCCGCTTCCATTGAACAGTTAAACCCAGGGATAAAAACTATAGCTTCTTTCGGCTTAGGCGATAGTTGCCAACCTTTAATTCTCCAGTGAAAATCCATATTATCGTTTTCAACCCTTTCAATGACAACCTTGTCAAATGCCAATTCGTTTTCAGGCACATATCCTCGCAAATATAACCCTTGGTCAGTGTTATCAACGGTGAGCGTGTTTCTCTTTGCTGCTGCAGTTTTTGATTCGGGAAAATCGTCTGGATGAATTATTTGCTCCACCACGGTTTCTATATCATAGTTTTTATCTTTAAATGGATCCAATATCACTTTAGCCTTTGGTAAATCAGAAAAAAATCTTCCAGAAACTGAGCATTCGACGCACCCTACCCCGAACAGCAATTCAGGTGCCCTTGCGAATGAGCTAGCGGTGAATGGGCCGGCACACGAGGTTGCAAAGCCAATACGTACATTAGAGAAAGCATAGCCAGTTCTATATTCTCTTGAATCAAACGGGCCAATCGGGATACCGTTTTCCCAATATCCCGATAGCGACTCACCTAATCTCCACTCACTTGTCCATTTTCCATATCCGTGAGGGAGATTTTGTTCATTAGTTGAACCAGTGTAAGAAAACTTGTATCGCTTGCTCCACATAAATAGCGCTCTTCGTGTATACTGGTCTTGCTTGACTGCAGGCTGTATATCCCAAAAATTAGGGTAGCGCTGAGATAGAACCAAAACCAACTTTGGATAAATGCTCCTAATGTAGATATATACAAATATCGTTATTGCTTCCACACAAATGAATCCGATAAACATCCACTTTGAAATCAATATCCGATGATTGTTGTCAACAAATAGCAGAATTCCAGTCGCTACAATAATCCAGTATACAAACCATCGCATCAATAGAGACAACTTGAATCAACAAAAGCTACCTTCAAAATAACATAAATAATGACTGGGAACGAGAACGTCAACAATCCAAAACTAGTCCAGTTCTCTATATAATAAGAAACCGAATTTGAGCCCCAGAAAGCAAATCCGATTAGTGCAGCGAATGTAACTACAAGAAAAAAAGTCCTATTATTAGTGAGGTGTACCATAGTTCTTCCTGTTGAGATTTTTTATAGTGCCCATTCGATACTCTCCGAAGCTCCCTTTTGAACATGTGTCTCATTGTAACTCCCATATTATTTGTTGAAGCCATTGTGAGGATGATTGTGTTATCCAAATTCGACATGAATCAAACGCAAGTTTTATGGTCAAAAAAATCCCGCAAAATTATGCAAACCACCGCTGAAATTGATTAGTTAAACTGGCAGGTAAATCTGCCCAATGGTCGCAATTCCATCTCCTGATTTATATTTATATTTGGGGATGACACAATCCACAGTGCCATCGTGCAGTACTCTCAAAAGAATTGAATTATTATAATCAAATGTGAGTTTCAATAATTGGGAAACGTTTCCATTGTTGCTTTTTTTATCAAAAATGGATGAAAACGAAAAGAAATGTAATGCTATCACTAAACCAGGGACGATTGGCATATGCGCAATGGATACAAAAGCCCGATCAAAACCTATGCGCAACATTCTTGATCGATTGCTCGCCTCTGGCGATTTCTTGCTTGTTACTTTTGGTGACAAGGTGATTCTTGATGAGCCAGTCGATCATTGGCCTCTTTGCGATTTCCTAATTTCATTCTTTTCCACTGGATTTCCCCTAGAGAAGGCTATTGAATATGTGAAATTGAGAAAACCTGTTTGTTTGAATGATTTGCCAATGCAGCAACTGCTACTGGATAGAAGACTAGGTATTTGGTTTTAATGTAGTTTTGGCAATGTTGGATGCTGTTGGTGTACCAACTCCAAGCCGTCTTGTCACTTGGCACCAGGATGCTCCTGTTCTTACAAAGGAAGTGAAAATGAAAGCCAAACGAATTGGCTTTGATATTGAAAAATATGCAAATACAACAATCACCGCGAATATGGTAGGAACAGAAGAAATCCAAGTGGAAAATAATACTCTAAAGAAGCCGTTCGTAGAGAAGCCAGTTTCAGGGGAGGATCACAATATTTACATTTACTACTCTAAAGAAGAAGGCGGCGGTATTCGCAAGCTGTTTAGAAAGAAGGGAAACAAATCCAGCGAGTACTTCAAAGAAGAATCGGATATCAGATACGACGGAGCGAATTCTTACATATACGAAGAGTTTATGCAAGTAGATAATGCGGAAGATGTCAAAGTGTATACAATTGGACAGCATTATTCTCATGCCGAAACCAGAAAGTCTCCGGTGGTTGATGGCGTTGTTCGTAGAAACGCTGATGGAAAAGAAATCAGATATGTCACCGAATTATCTGCAGAAGAAAAGGAAATTGCACGCAAAGTTTGTCTCACTTTTGGACAAATTGTGTGTGGATTTGATTTGCTGCGTGCAAACGGAAAGTCCTACGTTATTGATGTAAACGGATGGTCATTTGTGAAAGGAAACCAGGATTATTACGACGAATCGGCTTCAAGAATCAGGAAAATCTTTTTGAATGAGGTTACCAGAAGGGGAAACAAACTCGTAAGACAGCAGACTTTCAGCTCCAAAGGACAATGGAATATGAAAGCGTTCTTGTCTGTAATGAGACACGCAGACAGAACTCCTAAACAAAAAGTGAAATTCTTTTTTGAAACAAAACCATTCTTGGAATTGGTAAGAGGATGCGAAGATGAAATTGTGTATAAAACAATAGACAAGTTCCAAATTGTGATAGATACTGTCAAGAGCTGTATCGAAAATTCGATTGGCGATGTAGATGCATTGAAGCAGATCGACAACATTTTGGAACACAAAGGAAAGCTTAGTGGAACCAAAGTACAATTGCGACCAATTTTTGACAAGGGAACCAAAAACTTTAAGAAAATGCAGTTGATTATCAAATGGGGAGGATTGTTTACACATGCCGGGTATCTCCAGTCCAAAGACTTGGGAGAAAATCTTCGAACTGATTTGAATATAATCAACAAGGATCTAATCCAAGATCTCAAAGTAATCAGCAGTTCGGAAAAAAGAGTAATTGATACAGCCGAAACATTTTGCAAGGCGCTACTAGACAAAGATATTCCATCGGATTTAATTGTAATCAACAAAGAAATGTTGGATGACAGTAATGCTGCAAAGGAACAGACAGACTTTGTCAAGTCCAAATTACAGCATATTCTAAATCCGGATATGCACGCGAAACCGCCGTCAGTATTTGTAATGCCAGAAGGATGGACTGACTTTGCAGGACCAATCCGAGCAATGATTGAGCTAATGAAAAGAATGCGGGTTATTATGGATGAAAATCTCAAAGTACCTCGCTCAAAGGTCGAGTTTTGCTGCTTTGAGAATGAAAAACTGTTCTTGGAACGCTGGGGTAGCTGATACTAACTTAGAAAAACTCTTTAGAGAATTTTGTGATGTCGAACACAGCAAATTTGAACCATCAAAGATTAGCGAGTTGTACGATGCTTTGAAATTTGATTTGCTCCACAACAGAGCGTTCTTGTACTACACGTTCAAGTATGATAATGAAAACTTGGTTCAAAGCCTCTGTGTGCAATCCAAAGCATTATTTGATATTATTGGTCCGCACGAGTTTGGTATTGAAAATAAGGAAAAACTGGAAATTGGGAAAACGAACACGCGGTTCTTGCTTAATTCTATTCACACTGGATTGGTGGCTGCATCAATTTCTCCCAACCCGCTTACCAGACTCTATTTCACAAAGGAATCCAAAGTATATTGTTTATTGAATGTCGTGCTGTTAAACGGATTGAAAACCAAAGTAATCCCGACAGATATTGCTGAGCTTGATTGTAATATTGCTTTAACGTAGACTTGACTCAGATTACATTTGAGCTTTATGAAAGGAACATGGGGATTGATGAAGATCGCAACGACCCAGAGTTTTCGGTGAGGATCGGTCTAAGCCCTGGAGCTCACGATCCGAACTTGATTGAGTTGCAATTAGATTCTAGCCATGCCCTTTCCGTTCAATCTCGAAAATGGTTGACTGATCATATCCCTCTTGAAGAAGCCCTAAGGTGTTTGTTGCCTACCGCCACGGAAGCAGAGTAATATACCAGATAAACCATTTATATTTTTTTGTACAAATCTTAATCAGCCTTTGGGCTTTTGCTTTTGCTCCAAAACCAAGGCTTATGAACCCAACCGCCACTTCACTGCGAAAAAGTTACCAAATATTTAATGCTCCATACTTTATTGCTGGCTTTGGATGTGCTTGCGAGCAGTATATTATTTTAACATAGTGAATCCGCCGATACGGACTTATGATTTCATAACAAAGCCAACGATATATTCAACAAATGGCAAATTGCACCTAAAGTTCAAAAGCTTCAATTCCACCTTTCATGCGGAATTAGAATCTTCAAGTTTGGATTTTAACGGGTTTGCAGAAATACATGGAGACGATGGTGTTCAATTTTTACCACTACCATACCACACTGTTTATAACGGGATAATGAAGGAGAATAATAGAATCGTCAAGGGGTCTTCTGCGCAAATAGTTATTACAAGCCAGAACCCGCTGACTATGGAAGGATCAATCATAATGGATACCAACTACCACATAAAGCAAATTAATCAATACAAGAGGGCACAAAGGAGGGTAAGCTTTATTTGATAGAAGATGGATGTAGAAATAGCCTCTCCTCTATCTAGACAGCCGGAGGATTACTGGTCGGATTATATTTTGATCAAGGAAGATTACGGGGTTATTGAAAAGCACGACCATATCTCGCATTTGATCAAGAGAAGCCCTTTTTCTACGTGTGCTACTGATACCTCTGCCTACACTGGCAAATCGATGAAGTTTGGGGTGAGCAAAGATAGTTCGAATTGTCCACTGCCAAATAAAAAGATACTATTGATGGGTGTCGCTGCCGATTGCTCGTACGTGCAAGCAAAAGGCGGGGTCAGTCAAGCACTACAGTCAATCCTTTCAAACTGGAACTCTGCAACTCAAACTTACGAATCTGCATTTAATGTTCAATTGGGAGTTGGAAAAGTAATGATTCAACAAAGTTGTACTGCAGATAAATCTTTAGCATGGAATGTGGATTGCTCTAATCCTTCTTTCACTATTAGTAACAGACTGTCGGCATTTGCACAATGGAGGGGAACCCTCGGAGATGACGGACTTGGGTTGTGGCATTTGATGACCCAATGTAGCACTCAGCCTGCTGTGGGGATTGCATGGCTAAGCACATTATGCCAGCAAAATGCAGTTTCACAGTCAGATCCGTCAGGGAGTGGTGGGACGGTGTTTGTGTCTGGCGTTGGAGTATCTTCAATTGTACCAACGGAATGGAAAGTAGTCGCACATGAAATTGGCCACAATTTCGGTGCAATTCACGATTGTACTGATTCGACATGCAGTTCAAGTGGAACCTCAAATGGATGTTCTCCATGTTCACCATGCAATTGTAATAGCCAATTTTGTAACTTGTATCTGATAATAGTGATGAATCCACTGGATACTGCAACGACAAATAACTTTTCCTCGGGATCAACTTCTTTGATATGTTCTGGAATATCGCAAATGGGCTCAAAGTGCTTGAAAGGTAATGGAAGAATAACACTTAGATCCTTCGCAAGTTTCTAATGTTATTCAACAGGGCATTTGTGGCAATGGAGTTAGAGAAGGCAACGAGCAGTGTGATTGTGGAACTCCTGACCAGTGCAAAGATAAATGCTGCAATGCGTCTACTTGCACTTTTGCAAGCGGTGCTGTTTGTAGCGGTGCTGATAATTGTTGCAATGCAAGTACTTGTCAACTGCTTGCGCAAGGAACCAGCTGCCATAAATCTCAAGGCGTTTGTGATACCGATGCTGTATGTACTGGCACCAACGCAACTTGTCCTACAAATACATTCTTCAAAGATGGCACCAGCTGTGTTGTTTCTGGCACTAACGCACAATGTGCGTCCGGTATTTGCACCAGTAGAGATTTGCAATGTAAAGCGTCTAGTTTGGGATCCGCAGGCACTGGTGGTAATATTAACATTGTTACCAACTCTGCTTGTCCAGGATTTGGAAATGACTGTGGGTTAAAGTGCCAGGACAATAGTGGCAACTGTTATGTTCTTAATGGCAACTTTGTTGGTACATATTCTATTAATTTAGATGGAACTTCTTGCGGGGGCGATGGCCGTTGTAAAAATGGAAGCTGTGAAGGAGCGTCTCTATTTGGAATGGCGTCTGTCTGGATTAATGCCTATCCGCAGTATTTTTACCCTTTGCTAGTCCTGACGGCATTAGTTGTAATTTCAGTTATTTGGTCGTGTGCCAAGTGCTGCTATTACAAGAGTTTTGCAAGAAAGAAACCAGCCCGTCAGCCAAGAATGCCAAAAGCACCTAGACCAACGCTTCCCTCCCAAGTGACTGTTGCAGAGAATGTACCTGAAGAATACCCTGGACAAACCTTTCCAGCCCCAGAACGACGTGCAAAGAAAGCAAAGAAACCTCGCTCAAATGAATTCCCAAACGGTTCAGGAGAAGATTTGGTTCCGCAAGATGGGCAAAACAACTACACGCAATCAGATTACCGAGGAGAGCGCAATCAAAGTGGGTATCAACCTGAAGCTTGGCAGGATCAATATCAGTACCGCAGTCTGGATCCTCAACAAGATTATCGCACATCGCAATCATACGATCCTAATTCTATATATCCAAACCAAAACGGTCCTAGATATGCTCAACCTCCGAACCAAAGAACATCTCAATCGTATGCTGCGAAACCAAGCTACATGCAGCCTGAGTATCAAGATGACTTTTATAACGGACCTGAGCGCAGATAACCCCCAATAAAACTGTACTCTTTCGCTTTTAGTTCTTGTTACTACTCTAGCAGTGGATTCAACAGGATTTGGAACACAATGGCTGGTTTGTAATTCAGAAGCTGCTCAGCTTTTATCGATAAATCTTTTGAAACTTTCTATAATAACTTCGTACGGCTCCTTTGTAGCCCAACGTGAGTTTCAACTATCCGCTGGTTCTATTAATTTTCGATAAGCCTTTCACATTTGGTCACTTTCCGCAAATTTGGAGACATGCATTCCCTGAAAAGTACTCACCCTTTGCAAGCCTTTCAAACGATGATTTAGAAAGATTTCGATCGCAACCTCTAAACGTTTCTATGATACGCAATTGTGATTAGTGTTCCACTTATGGCTGCAGAAACGTGTGTGTGCCTGCGGTAGAGAAGGTTCCGGTCGGTTTTTTGTGATTTTCAGTCAAATCTTCCTGGAATGGCCGGGAGGTATTCGCCGGATTTTACTCTGATGGTATCGGCAAACATTTCTTGTGTTATTGACGGTATTTTCTATCATTATTCAAATATCTAGTGGTTGTCACACCAAGGCCACAGTCAGGACCCGTCTCAAATTCCCCAAATTGGAGTACCCGCGAAAAACGCAGTCAATAAGTTAAATAGCCAAAAAAATCTCCTCCCTACTAGATAATTAGAATGCATTCTGCTGCTCTTGCTTTTATTGCTGCATCCTCTGTTGTTGCCTGGGGTAACGACGGACACACTGCCGTTGGTAACGTCGCTCAAAACTACTTGAACGACCACGCAAAAGCCTACATTGCCTACCTCTTCCCAGACTACGGCGGTGTTTTGGGAACTTACAACGTTTCCCTTTCCACTGCTATGCTTGATATTCCGAACTGGGCTGATTACATCAAATCACAAACAAAGTACCAGTTTGCTTACAACTATCACTTTTCTGATTCATTAGATGCCCCACCAAAGAACTGCTCCTATATCGATGCAAGAGATTGTCCAGATAACCTGTGTATCACCGGCGCTATTGCCAACTACACCAGATTAGCTTCATGCGATGCCAAAACCGGTTTACCAAAGAGCGACCAACAAAAAGATGCCGTTAGATTCCTTGCTCACTTTGCCGGTGATGTAACCCAACCACTCCACATTTGCAACAGATCGTTGGGTGGAAACTTAATCAAACCAGTTACTTTTGACGGTGTTACATCAAAAGGTAAATACACGTACAACCTGCACTCTCTCTGGGATTACTATATTCCAGAAAAGAGAATCAACAACGACTTTGGCGGTGATTACCATAAATTCAGAGACTACTTGGTAAACAAGGTTGATACTGACAGCTTTGACGAAAAAGTTTCTACTTTCTTGTCAGACAAAGGAATCTACGATTTGACCACAGTTGGAAACTCTGCCGCTGCTGTCGACTGGGCTGTTGATTCCAACTTGTACGATTGCTCCAAAGTCTGGGGTCCAGTTGACGAAAACCCAAAGCAAGATTTCGGCGGCGACTACTACAAGAGTGTTATCTCTACTGTTGAAAAGCAACTCGCTAAAGGTGGTTACAGACTTGCCCATCTTTTGAATGAAGTTTTGGGCAACTGTCAAGTCCCAGGATCGTCTCCATCTACCACCACCGCAGGTTCTCCCGCAGCTTCAACTCAAGGCGCCAAAGCTCCTTGCACCACTACCACTACTGTTAACGGGTACAAGGCTGCCCCAACTACTACCGCTGGATATGGCTCCAAGCCAATTGCTGCTTCTGCCCTCACTTCATCTGTCTCTATGCTTGCAGTTGTTGCCTTTGTTTTGGCACTTTAAATAAAACTCCATTAATTTCATTGCTATTCAAAGCTAATTAAAATCTTTTTGGTTGGATCCTGCTCTTTTACGCGTTCAACTCTTCAAAATGCAACAACCACAGATGACTACGAATTTCGAAGCACCTCCAGCTTATGCAACCGATGTGCTCAATCCCCCTCAATGGAATGGGCCTCCTGGCCAGCTTATCCCTTGGTTAGCCAATGGGTCGATTTTGGACAAATATGCAATTTTTGGAGCTGACAGCCAGGTTCTTCAAATCAATTTATTGCCAAATGAAACAGTAGTTTCTCAGCCAGGTGCCATGCTGTACAGAGGAACTGATATTGGAATTAAAACCAGCGTTGGTTCGTGTGGAGATGGATGCAGACGAATGATGGGTGGCGAATCATTCTTTAGAAACACTTATACTAACCACGGAAAGACGGTTGAAAGCATTGCTATCAGCCCTGCATACCCAGCAAAGATTATTCCAATTGATTTGTCACGATGTGGAACTATTCTTGCCAAACCAGGTGGTTATATCGCTCATATTGGCGAAGTTAAAATTGCCTTTCAGACAGTCGGGGCTGGAGCAGGTAACTTTAACTAATAAAGCTTGCTTCGGAGGTAACGGGCTGTGGCTATTGAAACTCTCTGGAACCGGTACTGTCTTTTTAAATGGTGGTGGATCGGTCATGGAGAAGCTGTTGGCACCTGGTGAGAACTTGCTTGTCTATCACGACGCGTTAGTTGGTTTCAGCGAAACTGCAAAATATGGAATCAAGAGGACCGGTGGCTGTCTTACGTGCTGCTGTGGCCATGAAGGCTTATTCAATACGATGATTACAGGCCCAGGTTTGGTCATGGTTCAGTCAATGTCCAAAGAAAGATTAGCAAAGGTATTTGCTCCTCGAGGAATGAAAAACGGCGGTAGAGACGCAAACAACGATAACTGAATCAATATCTCTGTTTAATTCTTAATAAACTCTTTCAAGTCGCGTTCATCGTTCCTAAAATGCAACAAGCGCAAATGACAACAGCTGGCTTTCAACCACCACCAGCTTACTCGAATGATATACTATTCCCGCCAATCTGGCAAGGTCCGCCAGGCCAATTAACCAATTACCAAGCCTTAGGTTCTGTTCATCAGAAATATGCGATTTATGGTCACGAAACACAAGTTTTACAAGTCAACCTCTCTCCAGGTGAAACTGTGGTATCTCAACCAGGAGCAATGTTATACCGTGGCCAAGACGTTACCATTTCAACTGGGGTTGGTGGTCTTGGACAAGGATTCGGTAGAATTATGGCTGGCGAATCTTTCTTCAAAAATACCTATACAAACAAAGGTAATATACTTGAAAGTGTTGCTATTAGTCCATCATTCCCGGCTAAAATCATTCCTATCGAGCTGTCACGTAGCGGCACAATTTTGGCCAAACACGGAGCTTATATTGCCCATATTGGTGATGTTAACGTAACTTTTCAAATAGTATCAAGTATGACCGCAGGTAGTCTTTATTAATCCCAGGTTGCTTTGGAGGCAATCGAATGGTTTTGCTGAAACTTGAAGGTAGTGGTACCGTGTTCTTGAATGGTGGTGGAAGTGTAATGGAAAAAATCCTTGGACCTGGCGAATCGATATTGCCTCATCACGATTCTCTAGTTGGGTTTGCCGCAACTGTTCAGTATGGCTCCAAAAAAGTAGAAGGCTGTCTCACCTGCTGTTGTGGTGGTGAAGGTTTATTCAACTTTCAACTGACCGGTCCTGGGTTAATCATGATTCAATCAATGTCAAAAGAAAGATTGAAAGCTATTTTCCCTCCTCCTATAACTCATTCTGGTGGTGATCTAAACGATACAAAACAAGTGCCAGTTCGACCAAGCAACTAGAAAAAGTTTCTTTTAATACCTTTCGAAATAAATTCAAATAAAAAAAAGCATTTTAATTGTCATCTTCAAGAACCAGGTAGTCGAGACTGGCTTTACCTCTTCCTGTTGTAGTTTGATTTACTGCTTCGCCAATATTTCCATCCAAGCTTTCAAAAACCACTATATCGCCAACAGATAGTTCCACCCAATCGAGAGACTTGGGTTCGTGTTTCTTTTTTACAATAAATCGTTTTCCAATTCGTTCGTCCAAGAGTCCTACTTTTTCGTAAGAGATATCCAATTCATGCAAAGAAATGCTCTTCACTAGACCCCTTGAACTGGAGACTGATATTTTATCTGTTTCCTTTTCTGCGGTTTCTTGTTGGTGTAAAAGGTCGGTATTCACTTTAAAATCAGATTCCGATGTGTAGGAGTGCACTCGAGATACTCGTTTACCTCTTAAATGTGTTAGTAACGGCACTGCGCAGAATATGAATGCTCCTACAACGGCTAAGCTGATAGCACAGATCAAAGTAAATCCCGCTGCCGAAGTCCAGTCCGAGGTGCCGCTGGCAGAGCTGAATTTCTTTTGCTTGCAGCAGCTTTCAGTGGGATAGTCCTTGCAGTATTCGGTATATAGATCATTGTCCAGCAAACCTACGATCAACAGGAGTGTTACCACACGAAATTTGATCCTTTTGTACACCAGAGATACAGCTGTTACCGGCACCGTTGCAGAACTTTCCAATGTCAAATATAGTGCTCCTTCGTCTTTCATACAATGTTTTCTGTGAATTGTCTTTGTAATCAATTGGACACTTTGATTTGTCTTCCAGCAGTGTTGATAATGCACCTTGGTAGTATTCGCAAACACTTGAACAAACAGGTGTTACCTGCTTGTTGCAGTCTTTCGAGTAATGATAAAGGTCAGTCATGCAAATAAACGAAAGGGAGTACTGAATAGACTCACCGTTATATCCAGGACAGTTGAAATAGTTGCTCCAGATTTCCTTTTTGCGATCTCCTGAAACTAGCTGGTTGATATTGGATTCCCAGCTTGATTGATCGATTTTGGTTCCGTAGACTTTTGAAAGGACAGTTGTATCAATTGCTCCGGTGAATGGTGCGCATACAGAGGTGCTTGGAATTTGTGTGCAGTTGGCCATAATGCTTAGAGTGCGAGCTGGTATTTGTATGATTTAAAAAGTTGGGGCGGAGCCTTCAAAAAAGTGGGCAGCAAGGTGTGTAATTACAGACTGACAGCAAGAATTGATCAGTAGACGAAATAATAAACAATTTATTCACTCGGAACGGCATAGTACATTCTCTTCCCGTGCTTGACCCCCATTGCAATACCAAATGCAACTGGGAATATTACCACGTTCACCAACAGAAAGAAGGCTGCAGCCGCGCCAGTAAACAAAAGACCAACAATCAATGGAAGCGAGAAATTGGAATTGGCAAATGGAGACAGCTGAGGAGATGGCACCGAGCAGCAAGTGACGTTGGGATTCTTTAAGCAGTAGTTTTCTTTAGATCCGGTATCACCACCAAAACCTGTAATTAATTCCTATTTACCACAAGTAGAATTGTCCAGTGCTATCCCCGATTGGCACACGTCCTGTCCTTTAAAGTAAGTCCCACTGGTGAATAGAGACTTGCACTGATCGGCGGCATTTTGAACTACCTTTTTGTGATTATCAAATGCAGTTTGCTGCTGTTGTGTTATATTGGTGGTCAAAAAGTTTGTGCATTCTCCAAGGACGACTTGCTTCAAACTGTCGCCGTAAGTATCGCAAGACGATGAACATAATGGCGGGTACTTTAGTGTATCGTTTGTTGGTGGGGTATTGCAGGCAGCACTATAGTAAAAAATGTCTGTAAGGCAGAGGAAAGTCCTATAGTATTGGATCAGTTCTCCACGATATCCTGTACAGCCAAGGAAATCCGACCATCCTGTGCGCAAATTAAAAGAACCGGCAGAGTTATCTAGAATCAACTGATTCCAGCTCGTTGCTGTTACGAACGAAACGTTTGCTTTTGGCCCGAAATATACTTGATTTAGTACGTTTGTGTCTATGAATGCACCATTTGTCCAAGGTGCACACGCTGATTGGAGTGAAACTGGAACGCAGTTATTTGGTAATGCCATTTTTTTAGATTTCTCAAATCTCCCACTTTTTATCTGTGTCTCGCCACCATTTTAGTTCACTTCGCCTGTCGCAAATCCATAGGCAAAAAGATTAGCTCACTGCCTTCGCAGATAAAGCCTAGACTGTGGAATTAATAGTCTGGAAATATTCTTGAAGCATACCATACTTAATGCAGCGCTTTGACCAGTTCATGCAAATCAAAGCTGTATCTTTCAAATCAGAGTCAATCAAATCTTTCAAAGTCAACTGTTTGAAAAATGAGCATATTTATTTAAAAGTACATCAAAGCTTTTCCATTGATTTGACACAAGCCTTTCCTTTGGCATTGGTAACCATATTAACACAATCACCCCAGCCGTCATCGCAAATCTCTGTGAATTCAAAAATATCACCAACTCTGACTTGAACCTCGTCTGGCCGTTGAGGATCATAGTCATATTTTGCGATATACCGTGTCCCCAACTGCACATCTTCAAATGCAAGTGAAGAGCGAACCATTTTCAAAAAGCTTTGATTGGCTTCTACCGGCGATTTTGAAACTTTTTCATAGGTTGCAACTACGCCATCTTCAGCAACTGTAGTCTTTTTCTTGCCTCTGTATCTGACTACCAGTAGCAATAGCACTCCAACTACGCACGCACCAGCAGATAGTATGACAATCAATGACAAGTTGACGCTTGATCCTGGTTCACTAGCTTCTGCAGCTAGCTTTGTCTGTGTGGTTTGCATTTTGGTCTGCATACTTTGGCAGCAGCTAGAATTTCCATTTTTGCTGCAGTAATCATCTACTACTTTCATATTTCCGCCAAATCCGCAGTAATCGCTATCCGAAGCAACACCCTTGATACAAGTTGATTTATCGCCAAACATTTTACCAGCAGTTTCTTGTTTACATACTTCTCCGGCGTGCAACAGCACATCTATATGCGATTGAATATTTGCTGGAGGGGGAGGGCAAGTGGTTGGGTTTTGTAGCATCGTCTCCAAGGCACTTCCGTATTTATCGCATGTGTCGTCACATAACGGCGGAATGTTCTTTGCTTGGTCATTACAGGTTGCAGAGTAAGTGAATATATCTGTCAAGCAGGTGTAACTTCGTAGATATTGAATCATCTCGCCTTTTAACCCCGAACACCCTGTCCATTCTTTCCACAAACTGGATTGATCGTCGCCTCCTGAAGTGGTTTTAATTATTGTCGCTTCCCATATTTCAGCCGATTTAATATCCACCCCATAAACTTTAGATATTTCGTCAATGTCAATAAAAAGATCTTTTGACCAGGGATTGCAGGCTGTAGTTGAAGATATTGATACGCAGTTCTTTGCTGCAGCTGATAAAATTAAATTGAAAATGAGCATGGGGATTTTTCTATTCGCGCTTTTTATTCACCAAAGGCTGAGAGCGAGTCTGTTCTTGGGGCTGAGTTGCAAAACCACTGAATCAAAATTTTGGCTGCAATTAACTCCCGACAGCCAAATCTGTGGACAGCGTAGCTATAGGACTTGCTTGGTTAAACTTGGGATTTTCTTGTTGGCCAATGTGTAATTCCTGGTAAATTTTTTGTTTCTTGTTTTGACAGGCAGTGCGTGCATTTCCAAATCAACTGTAGTTGAAGACACAAGAGCATGACGTCATAAAAAGAGAAGCTTAAATATTTTTATTTAAACTTTGTACCTTCAACCATCGACATGGACATGTGTATATTACTCCATGAATGAAAGTAAGAATCCCACTCCTTTGCATTTTCAGGAGTTTCATAGGTGATTTCAAAGACCTCATTATCTAGAAAGTATCTTCGGAGAGTTGGAGACACTGAATCAGATTTAAAAGCCTGCAGATTCCCTAATTTCCATACTTCGCCATCACCCCGCTTGGTAGCTGTTTCGTCTTCAAGGGTTAGCTTTGTTAGTCTGCAGAACGAGACAATGTTGGCAGTTTCTGATACCATGTTTCTTGGTTTCGAATCAGAAAAGAATCCAGGTTTTCTAAGGATTACTGCAGTTCCACTCGTTGCCTTTTTAACTTTTGGTTTTTCTTCTGGCTTTCCATCCGTTGATTTGCCAGTTCTGTTATTGGAGGATCTGCCAAAACTTCTCATAGATACGACATTGCCTTGGACGCAGTAACTTATCTTTAACGAGAAGGACGAAATCAAGTTGAATATTAGCAAGTAAAATTCTGCAATCATTTTTACTCCAGCTTTTAGTCTGAATCCTAAACCATTCGTGAGTAAAATGGAAATTGCAAATAATACAATCTAAATTAGGATAAGAATACTATAACAGCGTTATAAATTGCAATAGTGATTACTTTTGTTTCGCTGTATTTCGATGGTACGTTTCTTGTTTTGAAAGCAATGAGAAGGTTGAGTACCAATATAACAGCGCTGTACATAGCTAAAGCAGCGACGATTCCACTTTGGTAGGATGTCGACGAGGACGAGCACGTCCAAGCATATGTTCCTTTTACAACAGCATGCGCTGCTGGTCTTGGGGCATCCTGGGCATTCCAAATTGCAATAATAATTGCTGACGGAATTCCAAAAATGAATCCAATGGCAATCGTAGCATAAGTGTTAAAGATGTACTTTGTTGGATTGGTGAAAATCATGTACAATCGGTAATTTTTCATAAACATTAATCCATAGTAAACGGCAAAACAAATTGGTAGAATTACAGAGTCAATCGTGCATGTAGCTACAGTTGGTTTGCCGACCATGGTCAATAAATCAAACCAAGCAATAAAAATGCATAATTGCATTGCGAAACCAACGAAAACATCTGAAGCCCTTATCATTGGATGGTTTCTGTAGATGAGTGTACCCAAAATAGTTGTTAAACTAACGATTACTCCAATCAGAAACAGGGCAATTGAGAGAATACCCAAAGGATCCCCACTAGACTGTAAATAATCAGCAACTGTCGTAGGATCGATAGCGTCGGCTGGCTTGTAACTGGCACCTCCTGGATAATAGTAAGGTTGAAGTTGATATTCAACCCCATTGGACCACTTTGCTACTTGAATAAGACTTGCGTCTGCTTGAATATTCATTATCGCGTAGTCGCCACCTCTTTCGCCATTACTATCAAGTGATAC
>JADIIU010000128.1:0-36176 GCA_027603945.1 Terramyces sp. JEL0728
CGAGTATATAGGGAACAGGGACTGGTTGCTTTCTGGAGGGGAAACGGCGCAAATTGTATTCGGTATTTCCCAACGCAAGCAATCAACTTGGCTTCCAAAGATAGCATCAAAGCTGCATTCCCGAAATACAATCCAAACACCGATTTCTGGAAATTTTTTGCAATTAATTTAACTTCAGGTGGATTAGCTGGTGCATTGTCTCTCTCTGTAATCTATCCATTAGATTATGCTCGTACTAGACTTGCTGCCGACGTTGGTGGTGGCAAACGACAATTCAGTGGGTTGTGGGATTGCTTGGTGAAAACCTCAAAGGGACCTAAAGGGTTCTTCTCCATCTACCAAGGCTTTGGTGTTGGATTGGCTGGTATCGTTGGATATCGTGGTGTTCAATTTGGGTTAAACGACACAATCAAGGGATTGAATCCATACGACAAAGAAACCTCATTCAAGGGCATCTTGTCTAAATGGATCACCGCGCAAGTTTCAGTTATTGTTTCTTCTTATCCAGTGTATCCTTTGGATACTATTCGAAGAAGACTCCAAATGCAGTCTGAAAAACCAGTCAACGAACGCTTGTACAATGGCACTGCTGACTGCTTCAGGAAAATTGTCAAGAACGAAGGAGTAACTGCGCTGTTCAAAGGTGCTGGTGCAAATGTATTCCGAAGTGTCGGCGCAGCTTTGGTTTTGGTTCTTTACGGAGAGGCTCAAGCCATTCTCAAACAATAAACTTGCCTCATTGGATGAAAATATTGCATCTCTGTTGATGATTCTTCTGAACATGAATCCTGTCTAATCATCCTTCCAGATTACAGACTAAAGTTGCGCGTGAGGCACGCACAATCATGTCCACGGATTCACGAACGAATTCCACTGATCTGATTGTTGGTATTGGTCGGTTTCTTCTGACCCAAAGTTACCTTGTGGAATGGGGGGTTCAATGTTGGGAAGGAAATAAGCCACTACAAATTACTTGCATAATATTTATAATGTCTGAAAAACAAAAAAGTAAAGATAGTTTTTTCGTTGCGCTCGGCAAAGACTTCCTTGCTGGTGGGGTTTCTGGTGTGATTTCCAAAACTGCAACATCTCCAATTGAAAGAGTGAAGCTCATTATTCAAACTCAAGATACTAATCCAAAAATCATCTCTGGTGAAGTCCCAAGATACACTGGCTTCATTAACACGTTTGGCCGAGTATATAGGGAACAGGGACTGGTTGCTTTCTGGAGGGGAAACGGCGCAAATTGTATTCGGTATTTCCCCACTCAAGCAATCAACTTGGCTTCCAAAGATAGCATCAAGGATGCATTCCCGAAATACAACCCAAAGATCGATTTCTGGAAATTTTTTGCTGTTAATTTAGCTTCTGGTGGTTTAGCTGGTGGCTTGGGACTTACTGTAATCTACCCATTAGACTTTGCGCGAACTAGACTTGCTGCCGACGTTGGTGGTGGCAAGCGTCAATTCGCCGGTTTGTGGGATTGCTTGGTGAAAACCTCAAAGGGACCTAAAGGGTTCTTCTCCATCTACCAAGGCTTTGGTGTTGGATTGGCTGGTATCGTTGGATATCGTGGTGTTCAATTTGGGTTAAACGACACAATCAAGGGATTGAATCCATACGACAAAGAAACCTCATTCAGGGGCATCTTGTCTAAATGGATCACCGCGCAAGTTTCAGTTATTGTTTCTTCTTTTGGAGTGTATCCTTTGGACACTGTTCGGCGAAGACTCCAAATGCAATCTGAAAAACCAGTCAACGAACGCTTGTACAATGGCACTGCTGACTGCTTCAGGAAAATTGTCAAGAACGAAGGAGTAACTGCGCTGTTCAAAGGTGCTGGTGCAAATGTATTCCGAAGTGTCGGCGCAGCTTTGGTTTTGGTTCTTTACGGAGAGGCTCAAGCCATTCTTAAACAAAAATAAACTCGCCCCATTGATCGGCAATTTTCAAAGTAGCTTCAAAATGAGATTTCCAAATTATTTTTTTTTGAAATGAAACAAGTCAAAAACAAAAAACCAAAGCGAGACCCTAAAAAAGAGATTGAAAGGTTCAAAAAACAAGCACTAAAACGTCCGCAAAAGGAAATTGTAGAATACAATGAAGAAACCAGACACGAGTTTGTCACTGGGTTTCAGAAACGGAAACAACAGCTAAAGAAAAAGAGAATGGAGAAGAAAATTGAAAGGAATAAACAGGAAAAAAGGGAATCGCTCAGGGAAAAGAGACGTAAGCTGTATGATGTCATACCAATGGTGAAAGAAATTGATTCTATCACTGAAGTCAGTGGAGATAAAGATGTTGTAAATTATGGAAAGAGTATTACAGTTACAGTGACTCCTTTTGATCCGGAAGATATTGACGATTTACAAGAATAACTAATAAATGATGAGAAAGTACAATGCGATTATATATTTGCAAATAAGGCAGAAGTAGCAGCAGATAGTGCCCTGCCGTACGTGATGGATGTACTGAATCCGCTGGCCTTGAAGATATCGCCTTTGATTTCACTTGTCAATCTACATTAAACAGAAAAATACCTGCTTGTATATTGGTTAGTATTGATAAATGAGATGCGGTTCAATATAGTATCCACTGGTTCAAAATCAAAATCATCGTCTTCTTCAATTTCTTCCATTTCAATCTTTATTTCTACTTTATCTACTTTTTGCTTTTTGTACTTGTTTTCTTTCATCACAGTCTTTAAATCTTTGGTGGAAGATGTTTGAATTTTGGATATCAATTCCAGATCGCTTTGTTGCTTTTCATTCAGTTGCTTGTTTTCAATTTCCAAGAAAGCTTCCTTTCTGGCTTGTTTTTCTAGTTTTTCCCTTTGGATCCTTTGCTGGATCAGACGCTCTTCTTGAAGTTGTTTTTGTTTATTCCTTTCAATCAATTCCTTGTTTTCATTCCTAAAACGCTCTATGCGCTCGTTTGTTTCCTGAATATCGACATTGTTGATCATATTAAAGATAATCTCTTCCGTTTCTTCAAGGTAGTCATTATAATCTCTAAGCGAAGGGAAATCTTCTTGCCTCTTGTTTATGAACGACAATTTCTTTCTAATTTGAACTTCCTTTTCCACGTACAAGTCATCAAACTTTTGGGTGGTAAAATTGCTCTTTCTAAGTGTAGTCTTGCATATAGGACAAGGGCCTGGATTAAACAGAATTACCTGGGCCGGAACGGAACAAACGATCGACACACGTTTCGCACATCTTGTGAAAGCAGGGAGATACAAGCAATTTGAGACTCTGATTGAGATACTTGTCTGTCAAGCAAACTGGGCAGGTATCATTATTCACGTTGGTTGTTTTCGTCATTCTAGATTTGAAATTTAATGAATAATTTTCAAGTGAACAATTCTAATTTCAAGTGAACAATTCTAATTTCAAATTAGTAAGACTGCATAGCTGTGGTAAGTATAGCTTGCTTACTCAATGCACACTGTGAATTTCACAATTCCAGATGGGTTTGGTACTTTATCCCGAATACCATTTGCCGTTTCATTCAGAAGCGGAGCTAATCGCCATGTACCAGAGATTCTCTATTACCAATTCAATTTCAGCTATTCCAAACTAAACAGTGAGCCCACTCAGCTGTTTCACACAAATCCAGCCACCGCATAGCTTTTACTTTTAAATGGAAAATAGAATAGACACCCATTCAAATGAAATGCAATCCGGAGAGCAGCCAAGAGTTGTAGATGCAAAAAATTCACCGCTTGCTCCACCCAAATCAAATGCACCGCCAAAATTATCTCCCTCATTCAACCCAAACAGAATCAGTGCTTCTTCAGGAGCTTCTTCTGACCGAGATGCTAAAGAACTACTGGCTTCAATCCCTCAAAGCCCTAATTCAAATGTAAATAGTGGGTATGAATATAATGCATATGGTTACCAACATAATGACAATCAAGGGTATCAGTATGATCAAAACTACTATGAACAAGAACAGCCCTATCCACAACAGTATGACAACCAATACCCAAGCCATCCGCAAGGCTATGGGTATGACCAACATAATCAACAGTATGGAGAATATGACTATCAGCAGGGCTACCAATATGGCCAGCCAGAGTATGAACAAAGCCATCCATCCTACGCCCCAAACTCTGCCTATACTGCATCCTATCAAAACCAGGGGCATTATCCACCAGAAGAAGATTATCCCCACACCATTTCGAATTACGAAAGCAGCTATCAACACTCTGTTCATTCACACGACCCATCAGAGTATGGTAAAAATGTAAAGTTTGACAAGGACGCAAAGTCTGAAAAGAACGTTCCTTCGCCATTAAAGTCCAATCGCATGAGTGCCATGTCTACTGGTTCTTATGTCCATGAAAGATACTGCTGTGGTATGTTCAAATCCAAACGAAAGTGCACGTTGGTGTGTGTACCTATCTGGATTATTATTTTGGCGATCATCGGTAAACGGTAATAACAATAGGCATTGCAGGTTTCTTTTTGTACCCTCGAATTCCAAGTTTTCATATAGGTTCAGTTAACCAAACGCAGCCTCTTGCGCTGTCAGATCTTTCTACTTTAAAATCTGGAAATCCTCCATTTAGCGCTAATTTTTCCATGCAAACGGATATTACTGTTACTTCATCCAACTACATTGCCTGGTCAATTAATCAGTTAACAATCAATGGTTTCATCCAAATTCCTTTTGTTGATACTGCAACCAATACCATCAAAATGTCAGTTGCAAAAGTGGCCATAGCCTCTGGGACAAGAAACTCCATCACATTACAAGCACAAGGAAATACAACCATCAGAATGGTAACTGATCATTAATTTAGCAATTTCATGTGGCTTACACAGCTGATGGTCCAGTAGACAGAGATAATTTGATATCTGACAAAAATAATTTAGGACTTTACATGCTGATTGAATCTTGTGGGTCTCCTGATACTATCCAGAGATATGGTTACCCTATTCCCCCACGAGATAATGGTATTTTGGATATCATCTTCCAATCTACGGTAACATTTGGGGTATTCAAGTTTGACTTGACCCAAAATATACAAAAGATTCCTTGTCCCGACGGTGCCAATGACTTGGTAAAGTTTGCAACTTCGGGTATCCTTGGTAGCTAATATATCTTTATTATAACGCATCTACATACTCTGATACATCGTCGAATGTTAGTGTAGCCAAGTCATAAGTTGACTCTATCTGCACAACTACTTTTTCTGATTTGCTATTATACTCTTTCAGCTCTGCCAGCTGTCCTTTGTCTTCGCCTTTCAAAACCAATACCTTTCGTCCAACTCTAGGAATAACGGTCTCCAAATCACACTGGTCAACTACAATTAATAATAATTTGCCATCAATGAGATTCCCGCCCTGCAGCTTTACTATGCACGTATTCAAAGACACCACGTCCTGAATTACGCCTTTTTGATTGTAATTCTTTTTTGATAGTATGCGCACTCTGATATGCGGCCTAATCCACTGCTTTTGTTTAATTTTAATTTGATCATCCCAAACACGTATAACTTTATCTTTGATTTGAATTTTAACACTGATCCCGTCTGATTTTGTCGACGTGTCAATTACTTTTCCTTCTATATGTTTATGCTTCCCTTCAGTCACTACTACAGTTTGTCCTTTCAAATCTCTTCTGGGAGGAGGAGGTGTTGGGTCCCGCTCTATTACAGGTTTCTGTTCTTGTTTCGATTCTATTATTGGATCGTTTAATGGGTCTGCTCCAATTCCTAATAATGGAGGGCGTGGTTTTAGTTCTATTGGGGCTAGCAATCCGTTCGGATTCTTTCCAACAGGTTTGCCTTCTTTCCACCCCATCCCTTTCAATAGGGCTGCTCCAAACATTTCAACCGGTACTGTATCATAGCTGCTTTCATCTGGTCTTTGGCTGTAATCATACTCGTACTTTTCCTTTTCGGATAAATTTGCGGGTATTTTTCTCAAATCTGTCTTTTGAATGGGTATAACTATATCCATTTGCACCCTCTGTGCTGGTTGGTGGTCGTTAAATGCATCTGCTACTTTTCGCTTGGACATGAGATCAAAAATGAAACAGAAAATTAGAAAAAGAAAATCTATTCCGACTTGTCACTCTTTGAAGAGATTAAATCCTCCAGGGATTTATGTCGACTCAATTCAGACATGACATCTGCATCAACTGGTAATACTGATTTTCTGCGGAATCTGGATGGAGTAGCATCTTTTTTATCATTAAATTGTTGCTACAGTTAGGATACAAATTACAAGTTCTTTTGTAAGCGAATCATCTTCTTCCATGGCACCTGGAGATTTAGCCAATTCGTCAGAGTCTTCGCCTGGCTCTTGTGTCATTTCCTTTTCGGTTACGATGGATACTGGCCCTAATATTAACAAAGACTACTTTGGGTCGGCTTCTTTATGACAATATTCTCGACATGGATATTCTCCATATTCTTTTGTGCCAATTCTTCAATTTTAGCCCACGCTTCTTCACGATCCTTTTGCTTTTTGCGCTCGCTAAGTTAGAATAAAGTACTGTTGGCGGCTCTGTTTGAATTTGTTTGTGCATTCATCAAATAGTTTCGGAGACATTTCCATAAAGAGTTTGAGGGCATTGTAGACTAATCCATGTATGGTTCTTGATTATTTTATATTTACCGATTCCAGTGTGATTTCGAGTTTTTGTATAGTGCCGGAAACATGATTGGTAATATAACATTAACGTTTTCATTGATCAGGTTGTTGATATATTCATTATTCCAGTAATACAGTGCTCTTTCAGCTACTTGGAAATGTGGACTAGATACAGATCGCGCAATTTGTTGGAATATTGGTACTTGCACTTTAACAAACTCTAGCGGCTCAATGACATCCAATATTTCCTCCAGTTCGTTCAAAAACATTACTTCCTTTGGTGAATTTACTTTTGGCCAGAAGCGCAGCAATCCATTGACAACCTCTTCTGTCAAGGAAGGATCTTTTTCTAAAAACTGTACAACGCAATATGCTAGTTGCGGATGATATAGAGTGAGTGACTTTGCTTTGTGAAGTGGTAGGAGCACTCGGATGAGGAAAACTTTGTGTTCTTCTTTCAGTGGGAGTGCGAATCCATTAATAATACTTGATTAGAGACAAATACCTTCCGAGAATCTCCAACATTTCAGCGATCCCACTATGACGCTCGTCTTCATATACAAACATAAAGAAAGCATTATTAATAGATCTACGAATAAAGGCTCTTAAATTAAGGAATTTTCCATAAATTCTGTGCAAAGTGGTTTTCAAAAAGTCTCTTTCACGAGGATCTTCGCTGTCGAAAAGTTCCAACAACTATGTTAGTGAAATTTACCTGCAATACAAAGTGTGTGTCGATATATTTCTTTGCGATATTGGTATTAAAGTCTGGCGATTCGATAAAACGGAGCAATAGCTCGTATACGATCTGTAGGTGTGGCCATCCAGTTTCCAACACAGGCTCGTCTTCTTCCGGGTCGAAAGCATCTCCTGCAGGATTGACTTGCGGTGGTAAAGTCCTAAACATATTTGTAGAGAACTAGATCAGATCCCAGTTACCATATTCATTAAATCAGGGTATGTTGCTTCGACAATCACGCCTCTATTATTTGTAATATAATCCACAAGCTCAGTTAATGTCTGTCTCTTAATTTCTTTTCCTTTTAAATCCCCAAGAGTATCTGTAAAGTCAAACATTACGCAGCATTGTTGCAGTTTCTTTAGCAACAAATCTGGACGCTCTGAAATGGGAACCTCTAAGTTTTAAAAATCAATATACCCTTGAGGTTGGGTAATTTCTCCAATTCCACTTTTTCAGTAACATGGAATCTGGAAGATTTTTGCCGCTTTGGTGTTTTGGCAACTGGAAGTGTATCTTTTCCGCTCTTTATTTTGGCAATAGTCCCGGCTTTTGGAGCTCCGCCGGCGTTAGTTGGAGGTGTAACTGGCGCTGATACTTGTATTGTTGGTGCTTCTTCTTTCTTTTTATTATCCTTTTTCATTGGTGCTGATGGTACGGTCGTGTTTGGTGCGTTTGGCGGTGTAGTTGCTCTTGCTTGAGTTTTAGGCGTTGTAGGCTGTTGTTGCTGTTGCTTTGGAGGTTGAGGTTGCTGCTTATTATCTTTAGAAAAGGGTAACTAAGGATGAGATTAGCAAAAAGTTAGAAAATAACTTACTCGAAAATTATACCTTGAGTGATTTCATGAGGAATTATGAAAAGTCAAAAGTATCGTGGGCTAATTAAACAATGCCTCCTCCCAACCATATTTCTCATGACAATCAGACAATGGAATGCTACAGACGAAGTAGAATTGAGGCGTATTTTATTCTCGTACCAGCTGCGAAATGATACCTGATACCACTGCTTCGATAAGCAATCTAACATGTCCTATCACACAAACCTATGGCAGATAAATGTTGGCGTGCGTACACGGAGCATCAATGGGCACATATAGTCTCCTCGCACTCCTTTGAGACAATAAAACTCTTTCTATTCAGCAAAAGATGAGATTTTTATTCCCACAACTTGCGCGTGTGTGTCTCACCCGAATAGATATTTGAATTGGTAACAGTCACTAGAGTCTTATTAAAGCGCTGGCTAGTCGGTCCGATTTTTATGTCAGAAAGTGTAGAAATAAATTTATATCCCTGAATGGAGAAAATCTTGTCATTTTCCTTATCTATTTTTGATTTTGATCCCAATTCAATAAACTACTTATTCCTGCACAATTACATTATCTATACTTGGATTTTCAAGCAAGCCCTTATCCATTTGACAGCGACAGCGACAGCATTTGAATGAGTCGGATCGTGGCAGTTGCAGGACCTCATTGGTGATATAATAACATGGCTTTGTGCAAGTTTGTCTTTCTGATAAACCGAAAGTCAAAGGTTCGACCCCTTTCAAAGCTGCTTTTACTCTAATCTGGCTCACTTTCCTGGTTATGTGCGTTCCTGCAGATATTCATCGCGTACTTTCTAGATTGCAATACTATCGTTTGAAACAGCGGGTTTAATTATTGAGCCGTTGGAGAAAGTTAAAAGCACACCATGAAAGTGAATTTGGAGATTTGAAATTTTTTCCCAATAATCAAAATGACCGCTCTTCAGTTGGCATCACAAGCACACAGTGCATACGTTAGAAGACTTTACAGACGTTCATTGCGGTTGGCAGCTGATTGGTACTGGAGAAGACCGGAATACAGAGAGAAATCACTGTTGATTAGAGAATTATTTGAAGTCAACAAGGATTTAAAGAGTGTGAAACAAGTGGAGGTATGTTTAGCTCAAGCGGAATATTTGTTGGTCGCATACGCTCATTATCAACCATTCAAACATATTACCGCACCTGGAGGCTCCAAATTTGAAAGAAATGTTCCATTCCCTGAAGAGGTAGCTGTTGTTAACTTTAGCTTATTAAACGAGGAGTTACACCGTTCGACAACTTTTCTTAAATATATCGGCTTATCAATTTATCAAGAATCTCAAAAGAATTATATTAAAAAGTGTTGATGCATGTCCATGTATCTGCCAGAAGATAGTTGCGGCTTCTGGTTGTATTTTCTGGTGATGATTTCACGGACTTCCACCAACAGCTGGCCATAAGAAATCGAGTGGTATTTTGAGAGGACTTGCGTGAATGCATAAGTCATTGCCCCAGTATTCCTGCCTTGGATTACTGCGTCAGTAGAGGTTTCGCTATCTTTGCTGCCAGAAAACATAATGATATCAGCATTGTAGTTGCCTTTCTCTGCCATTCGTTGGTTTAGATTTTTATCTTTGCCAGTTAGTAATGGCATTGCTGCCGTTCCGGCTGCCATTACTGCTCCCATAAGGCCACCACGCATCATGCCTTTAGCAGCTGTTTGCGCAATAGATTTCAAACGCTCTGCCTTGTTTCCTTCTTTAATTCTTCCATCGGCATAGTAAGTCACTGGCAGATCAAGTGCTGAACCAGAATGGCAGCAATCCATCACTGCTGTCAGCCGAACTCCAGCTGGTAATGGTTTTACCAAAATATCATTCAATTGCTAATGTTAATTGCACACTCACATCATCTATAATTACACCTGCAGTTTTGTGGTCCATAGGAAGAATAGTGTCGTCCATTCCACCATCGTCACCGCTTTGATTCTTTTGCTGGCCACCATGGCCGGAATAGTGGAAAAACAGAGAGTTCCCAGGCACATTTTCACTAACTAGCCAGTTCATTGCATTCAGCATGTTCTGTCTAGTCGGTCTAAACATTGGGTTGGGGTTATCATCAGTCAAGATCACCATATCTGCAGAATCAGTAGAAAATCCCCAATACTTTGACAGGAAATCAGTCATTGTATGAACATCATTGATACACCCAGCTAGTTGGTTTTGCGTTCCAATGTAGTTAATTCCAATCAAAAGTGCCTTCTTTCTGCCTGTACAAGATGAAATGTAACGTGACGGGACATTTGTATAGTTTTGGGGTACGTTCCATTGAGGCAATGGTGCAAACCCAAGATTTCCTGTGGGAGGAGGAGTTGGTGGAGGAGCATATCCGTTACTCGATGGAGGCGGTCCAGGAGGTGGTGTATATCCATTATTTGGTAAATTTTGAGAAAAGTATGGTGAATTTGTATTTGGTGGAGGTCCCATTGGGGGAGTATAAGTGTTTTGACTCTGATAAGGTGACGGTGGGATATTTTGGCTTTGATATGGTGATGGAGGTACATTTGGTGGAAAGTTTGGCGCCTGGTATTGTTGCATAGGCGGTTGATATCCACTTTGCTGTATAGGTGCTCCATATCCCATATTCATTGGGGGCGGCATGTAGTTAGGACTTGGCTGATTGTAGTTAGGATTTGTCTGGTTGTAGTTAGGATTTGGCTGGTTGTAGTTAGGATTATATGGTGGAGGTTGATATACAGGTTGTTGGGGACGGTTGTGTCTTCCAGTACTAGACTGGGATCCAGGATAATCACTCATAATTTTGTAAAGAATAACCCAGCCTCATCGGATCGTCATTGTTTTGCACAGCCAGGAACGTCTGAAAAAAGTTCCTAAACAGATGTTAAATACCAAAAAGTAAATATTAGAACTGGCTATTTCATATTCGCCTGTAGCGATTGAATCACAAACATAATTATCGCGTAATGTTAATATACAATTTATTCCAACGACTTTCTTTTTCTAACATCCTTTACATGAAATACAAGGTGCTCAATCTCAAACTTATCCAAGTACCACAGCCAAACCCGCTGTTTTTCAGACAAAACATCGTTCTGACTTTTAACCTCAACTAGCATGAATTCCAAAGTGTCCAATTTCCACACACACAGATCAGGTACTCCACCACTGTGAGCCCTATAGTTATCGACATTTACCAGTAGCTTTTGGCAAACAAGTCACAGATACTCGCGAGTTTCTCACCTCCGATACAATCACAGATTTCTAGTAAATCTTGCAGGTCATAGTTCCAGTTTACACCAACGCAAAGGTTGTACCGCTGCGTCGACCATACTAATTCAATCAACTGCTTTGCATTTCCATTTCGAATTTCATCGAGATTAACGTCAATAGTTTCTTTTCGGGATTCATAAAAATACTCTGTTTTTAGATCCAGTGGTGCTACTTGGTAAGGCGAGTTGAACACACCTGGTATACCGTCGTCAAAGATTACATTCCAAAAAAGCAATCCGAATAGAGTAGATAGAATTGACGTTTCAGAATGGAACCCTTTATAGCCTTTATCCCTATACCATTTCAGGCAATACTCTTCAACCGTCAAGTCGCCTTCAACAATCACTCTTTGTTTATCCTTGACTTGTTTGAGTTTGGCACCATCAATAACTGTTTGTGGATCAAGAATATATTTACATTCTACGGTGTGCGATTTAAGAGTTGGCTTTGGTAATCTTGTGCCAGATAGCCTGGAGAAACGCTTAAGTATTGTGGTGTGGTGATGGGAATGCACATATGGATCATTCAGAGCATCTTTACATAGCGCTAATGCTTTTTCCTTGTCAATGTACCTCTCTAGTATTCTTGCTAGCTCACTGTACCAATAACCGCGCTTGTTTTTCCCAAAAATAGCTTGATCCAGCAGACATGTCAGCACAGTTACACACTGTTGATATTCTTTTAGTCTAAAGTATGCACTATATAATATTCCTAAGCATCTAGTCAATACATTTCCCCTTGTAAAACAGTTGAGGAAGGGTAGCCCTGTAAGATGAGGCTGTATCCGCGATTGCCATTCTTCAATAACGCGACTGTGTTTTGTAATTTCTTGGAATGATTCAGCATTATTATCTTCCATTAACAAAGCCAATTTATTTTCTAGTGCTAATGCAGAATAGTAGTCCTCCAAGTCTTCAATGGTTGGCCATATCAGTGCAAATCGCGAATAGTTAACTTGCACATACTTTCTCTTTCTATCCCTAACATCCACTTCTGTCGTTGATTCACCCTCAGAGTTGTCTATTGAATCTTCATTCTGGGATTCCAAATTCTCCTTTTCAAGCGAATCGCCTTCTCCAGATATTTTCTTTATCTCCACAGTTCCACCAAGGTTTGCTAGAATCGAGTCAATCATAAACGCATCGTTCTGCGGCCATTCTTGCAATCTTCCGAATATAATGAAAAACTTTTGGAACGACTGTACCGGATCTGGCGTTAATCTGACGAGATCTCCAACTATTTCTACCAGCCTAACAAACAGTATATCTGTTGCTTCTTGTTTTGAGTGAAACATTGATGACTGCGTAGTGGTATTTTGTAATTCTTTTATTATAGTAGATTTAGTTGTTGCTTTTATATGGTACAGCTTCGCCAGTTGTTTAAGATCATTCAAACTAGCGAGATTAAAGTGTTCTTCCAGCGTTTCTGGTCCTTGCGTCTCAATAAATCCGTTCTGATACAGTTCACGAATACAATCATCCAGTTCATCTATTCTTACATCAGATAATCCATCGCACTCTACTTTCAAGCTGTCTATCCGCTCTTGCATTTCTACTACATTCCATTTTATATTTGATTTTCTTATCCATTGGTGCTTTCGGGTAAACAACTTTACATACAATAGTTTCGCCGAATAAGAAAACCCTTTGAATTGTATAACGGCCGCTTCCTCAACGAGATGCGATTCGCTTTCTAGTACTGTATCCAGACATTCTTCAAACTGCTGGATGTAAGACTTTGTTTGCATTCTGTTCTTTTTTGTGATTTCAACAAAATATTGCTCATGCTACAATCATTTTAATATAGATAGCACTGGAAACGAGCCAGTGCTACAGGCATTTATACCTATTCCAATTATACTAATTGTACTGTACAGGCGCGTGTTTGTTTACTCAATGCTATTGAAAAACTACGAACTGAAAGAGCGCATAGGAAAAGGATCATTTGGCCAGGCACAAATCAACTAACACAAGGTAATAAGTACCTAATATCTGGTTTTTAAAGCAATCGACTCTGCAAACTCGCGAACTGTTGCAATCAAAATTATAGATTTGGAAGACTCGAGGGACGATATAGATGACATCAGACAAGAAATACGGATACTCGCATCACTAAAATCGCCATATACCATTGAGTATTACTCTTCTTTTGTTAAAGATACTTCACTGTGGATTGTAATGGAATATTGCTCGCACGGTTCATGTTTAGATTTGATGAAGAGATACGGAGCCTTTTCACCAGATATGGTACTAACGAATTAAATAGATTGCGATTATTATGCGAGAAACTTTGTACGGCTTGGGTAGATTATAGCTAACAAGAATACATTCATGAAATGAAAAAGATACACAGGGATATCAAAGCTGCAAATATACTCTTGACTGAGAAGGGAAATGTCAAACTAGCCGATTTTGGAGTGAGCGGACAAGTACTGGATGACTAACAAGATTACAGCAACAATTAGCAAAAAGAATACATTTGTAGGCACTCCGTACTGGATGGCGCCAGAAGTAATACTACGATCAGCATACAATACCAAAGCAGATATATGGTCATTAGGAATAACGTGTTGGGAGCTATTATTGTATTCACGACTAACAAAGTGGGTTACCACCAAACGCAAACATTCATCCAATGAAAGTCTTGTTTATGATTCCAAAGGACGATCCGCCAAAACTTGCTGATTCGTTTCCTCCAAATCTGTCAAATTTTATTACTACTTGTCTAGAAAAGAAACAAGCGCAAGTAGATGCAAATTAACATCAGCGTCCAACAGCTAAACAGCTGCAAAGCCATGCATATATCAAATCGGCGCGATCAATATCATTCGTTGAATCACAACTTGCAGCCTGGGCAAACCAACCAGTACAAATAGATTCAGTTAAAGTTGCTAAACATGCGACTGTAGTTGATGATCAGGTACAATGGGACTTTTCTGGATTACCTAAAACAATGGGGAAAAGTGTCGCCTTTGAAGATGAATTCGAGCTGCATTTGCCTGAAGAGCAGTACAGACACCGAGTACCGCTGGGCTACGACCTCTTGAAAACTATTCTTGTGCCGTCATTTGAAAAAGTGGTTGGGGAATACACAGACTCTACGCTACTTTGTGAAATAATCAGTAAATTAAACCAGCTAGCAGACGAATCGCCGGCGGTTGGTGAAAAAGTATGTATAACTATATTGCAGGATTTGTTTAGGTACTACTCGCTAACGGTAGTTGTTCGAGAAAGAGTTTGAAAGAATTTGTCGCTCTGATTGCCAGGAATAGTGGTGATGTGTTTGATTTGGACGAGCAGGATGCGAAACAGTTGAATTTCAAGATTGGACTATTGAGCAACGATGTTGTCGAGTGGGAAGGGTACAGTGGGGCACGGTCGACGATTGGCGAATACCTGTTAACTAGATGGAAAAAGAGTTGAGTAATAAAAAGTAATATTATATTAAAAGGTATAAAACAGATTAATTAGAAATAAGTTTGAGGTCCTTGTCCATTTCTGCTTGGAGTGTTTCTTTCTATAGAGTCTGACCCTTGGTGGTAATACGATCTAGGACGAGAAGATAGCGGCGTTTCAATTGAAGCTCTAGCTAGGAACATTGAGTTTCTTTCGTGTTCATCTTTAGTTTGCTGGAATAATAGGGAATATGTTGATTGTGGTCTATGATCATTCGAATTTCTTGCTAGCGCTTCCAAGATTGGCGATGTAAGCAAGGGGTCTGCAGTCAAGATTTTCGCACTGCCTATTGATCTTCTATCCAACAATGATAGTCTTGTCACATCTATTCTTAGATTCGGCGCCAGCTTTCTTTCTGGCATGTTTGAGATTGGATGTACAATGTACGAGCCTTCCGAAATAATGGAGGATACTTCAGACGTTTCCGACATTGGACTTGGTGAATATGCTTGATCTGGCTCTTGGATACTCCCATAGGGGTAGTCGTAAGAATCGACATATGTTGTTTGGATAAGGGGTGGTCTTTGTGGTTTGTAGAAATTTGAGCCTGCAGATGCTGTGATATTGAAAGATCTGCTTCCTGCTAACAGTTCTCGTAGATGTTGATTTAGTAAACAAGATAGAACTGCGTGGAAAATGTACGAAAACGCAATCAGCCCTTGCATGTTCAATAGATTCTCGTCTGACTGTAAAACTGTTGATAAATTTGTAAAGAAAAACAATGACATGTACCAGCATGCATTTAGAATTTGCAGGAATAGCAGAGTTACCATGAACGAATCATATCGCAGTATCCTTCGGATCAGTGTCGGGATCGAGGCTTTCCTTCTTGCTTTTGGTAGTGCCTTTATCAATTCTCCGAAAACAAAAACGTGCGGTGATAGATCAATAAAATACATTGCAACAACCCAAATCACTTGCAGATTAATCCAAAGTGTTAATGTTTCCGGGCTAACTAGTCGGTGGTTGATAATAAAATTATATCCGTATAGTGGTGCACAGAATCCAAAGTGTAGCAGCAAAACCACAACAATCATCAAAACAAAGTTGACTGGCGTGTTAACACGCATAAAGATCAGCAGCATGCTTGAAGAAATTAATACTGTAAATAGGGAAGCCAGCGCAAATAGAATCTGGTTCGCTTGGTAAAGATTTGTCATTAAATCAAAGTTGGTCGACGCTGTGTAACAATAGTACATGGATACGCACACATAGATCAACCACACTAGATGGGAAAACACATATGCCATCATGAATTTCGTTCTTCCTTTGTAAAGACTAAGGTTAAAACATGTATTACTGGTATGAATATGACATCAGCACAACCATCGATCCGAGTATCGCAAGGATGTAAAACCCAGTCCCCAGGTAGTAAGTAGAATAGATATTAGTTGGTGCGATTAAGTTGTGGGGAATCTGGGCGAGCCATTGTAATGAAACTGGCCCTTGCGGTATACTTTTGATTGAAACATTGTATGCTCCAATGAATGAAATTGAGGGCTGTAATACTTTGTTCAACTTGTAAGACTTTTTCAGCCCGTTGCAGTTTGCTGAAGAGTATATTTCGAGGTATCCATTACTTGTGCATTTCATATGATTGCTGTTGCATTTGTCGTTTGCTTGCAAGTACAGCTCTGTACTTGGTGCGTACGGTTTCAGCCAGGTATTCTGCGGGTTTAAATCAACCAAATGGCAATATGACTGTCCAACTGCCGTGCTCCACACTCCGTCTGTTGAATCGCTGGTGGAGACGCTTTGGTACGGATTCAATTCTCCAAAATAGTTGTTTTGTAATGAACTGTAGCAACATCCTGATCCAAAGTGTTTCTCTAGTAATCCACATGCTTGAGGATCGAGTGAATTTAGTGAATTTGCATACGTCTGCAGTGCTGTCGCATTCAATTTTGGGACAACAAACATCATACTTGGCGCTCCCGCACAATTGGGCAGCTCCCAAGTTGACTGGAGTATCTGTTGTTGCATGCGTTGTAAAAAGTTGAACTTTTCGACCTTTTTTGCTCCTTCCTTTTTTGACCAAAGTCACAGTTCACAGACAATGGGGGAAAGACAAACACAGACAAAATAGCTCTAATCTGTTTTAATTTTTTCATAACACTACAGCGGATAGCAATGCGAGAATATTCCTCTAAAATTCGACTTGATTGCTCGTCTATTCTCGTTTTTAATTTTCGTTGGTGAATGGCCAGCCACAAATGCTTACAAATAAGGAACAAACATGTTACACAGGCACAAATAGAAATTAAGAAACCAGTGGATTTGCACTGAAACTGCGAATGGCCGGACTAGAATACGGATTCAAGGTGAGCGATATTTCAATTATGGTGGCAAGCGTAACCCACCAGCTCAAACTTATGCATTCCTGCTGCTTGTGCAGATCTGTCTTTCAGTTTTGGGGGGCAGAATCAAATTAAAGGCCGGGAAAGGGTAAAGACCACATAACCTGACTTAAGACGTATTAATTTCTCTCACATGGCTAATTTGAACAAATTCTTTATTCATTTAGTTCTCTGTAACCTATGAGCCCACAAAATATTTGTTTGTACAATCGTAGCAACCTTCCATTTACATCTCCACGTCAATTACCAGAATTACCACTGCTTTGGCAGCCTCGCAATTTGAATCCCCCGCAGTCACCAAATTATCTCATCACCACCATCTCTCTAAATGACATTGGCGGGTTTAATTAAATGAAATATTGGCGTTTTGATATCAATTTATTTATCAATTGCCAGACTTGGTATACCATTTGTCAAGTGGGAAATAAGCAGTCGCTATTTCATGCTCAGGGTCGTTGAATAAAGCGCAAAGTATATTTTCGCATTCCTTTTCTACTTGCACCTTCACATGTCTGATTGCCACTCGCTTCTCCAAGTCCAAAAGTATCTGTTCAAGTTCGACTTTAGTCAATACAGTTTCCACTCGTTTTTGCAAGTCTGTGAGGAAAATACCTGGAGTTTCTACAAGCACGCCAAGCACAAGTTCGCAACAGGCTTTGTAAACGTTGGGGACCAAGTCTCCAGTTAAAGTGTACCATAATTTCGGCGTCGAATAGGTTTTGGTAGGTTCAGAGTCTAAATCTGTGACTTCGATTGGTTTTGCTACTTCGATAAGCCAAGATGATTTGTACTTTGCATGAATGTAGATTGGAAAATCGAATCCGACTTTGTAGATTTTGTCATTTTCCAGTAAGATAAGGGTATTTTGAAGGTTGGGTATTTTGGTTTTGTGAGTGAGTTCAGTGTACGACATTCCCAATAATCCTGCATCATCCAATGCCCGCAATACTGATTCAATCTCTGGCTGTGGCCGTTTCTGGCTAATAGCCCTGCTTGCACTCTTGGCACGTTCCAGTTGCTCATCTTCCCCATCAGAATCCTCAGCCGCTTTGCGTTTATTACCGCCGCTCTTTTCAACAATCTGTATCTTGACATTAGAAACAACTAAATTAGCAAAAATTACGGTTTGGATCGTCGATGCTAACAGGCGGTATCTTGCACACAAACACTAGGTTTGCGTCGGTAACTAGTTCAAGCAGCACAGCCATAATCCCAGGTTCTTTGCGTACAGGTAAAGTAGTCTTTCCATTATCTCTTAATACATTTTCGAGCGATTTTAGGTAAGACGCACTCTGATTAAACATTTTTGAGGGCAAGCTCCCACTCAGCAGTTCAACAAACTTGTCACTGGGATAGAATTGCTTGCCTTTCCCGTATGTCTTTCTAATCAACACTGATTTGTCGATTAATTGATTCGTGACTGTTTTTATATCATCTTCGTCATACTTTTTCAATGTCAGCCATGCAATTTCCGGTCGGTAAAGATTATTTGGTGTGATCGTGATCATTTTGATAATACATGTCAGCAAAAACATTTTTAGATCAGTTTGGGTAAGCTGGTATTCAGTGTAATCGCTAATTGTACTTTTTTCAAATGAAAATGAAACAGAGTACAAGAATTGGAGTTTTGAAGTCAGAGTGCGTTTGGTTTCCAATTGTACTTGGATAGGATCGCCATTTTCAATCGCCAAGTAATTATTCCTAGCTTCGTTAATCTGATAATTCTGCTCAAACGTTTCTAGGTCGTGAGGTAGATTCAAATCTTGTTCTGCTGGCCGTTCAATTTGAGCAAGGAAAGTCTTGAAATCAGAAACAGCGGCAGCTAAATTAGTTGCTAGGCACACCAAGTCAATTGGATTGGTGTGCTGGTACTCTTGTTGGAATTTCGGCCATTGAGATCGATAAAACGCAATTTTCTGGGTATTACTGTATTTGCGTTTAAGTATAATAATTCTTCTACGGATCCTATCCTTTGTAATGTCGTTATTATCTGGAAAGAGCTGCGGTAGATAAGCAAGGGGGAATTTACCGACCAGGGAGTATTGGGATAGGATAACAAAGGATAAGAGAATGTTTTCGTCGTCTTCAAGTGTCCAATCCACTCTCAGCCGTCTGGTCTTTGATTTTTCCTCGGTATCTTCTTCCTCTTCAACTGGCTCCGGCACTTTCTTTTTAATTCTACTACGATCACCAATTGTCTTTGCAAACCGTTTTTCAACTTTGGAATAAAAGTACTTTATCATTGTAATCGAAAACCCAATGCGTTTGGCTAAACTTTGACACAAGAGTTCATTCTGCATCGGCGTGCTTTTTGTCTTGTAGTCAATATAACTTTCCAAGATTTTCTTTTGCTCTTGGTCAAGTGTGAATATTTCTTTCCAGTTCTTTTTTTGGAACAGGACAGCGTATTGGCCTTCTTCTGCCTTTGTACATGACAAACAGTTGTATTCGAGAGTTTTCCAAAAAGTATCAATTGACTGCAAGTCTAAATGGATCGTTTGCTGGATTGTAGGCACTGAACCAGTATAATCCAGCAAATTGGCAGTATAGTGGATCTTGTAGTACAAGTGGATATTACTTTGATCATTTACTGTTGAATATTCTTCTGAATAGTGGTCATAATTCAATGGTGATACTAGATCCAATAAAGAGAGGATATTCAGCAGCTCCAATAGCACGGTTCTGAATCTTGATTTGTTGAACTTTAACTTTTTGATTTCTTCAGGTAAATCTTGTAGTTGAGTATCTCTTGCTCCATCCTGCAGTAAATACTGCTCTAGTTCATCGGATTGCTGCGTTTGACCAATAATTTCCAGGGCTAATCCAAGGTGCATTTTGTTGAATATCCAACTAGTTTCAATCGTTTCTTCATTCAAAGCAAACAGCCATCGATGCAGCAACCTCGCTCGTTTCATTTTAGGAGTGACAAATCCAAATTTCTTTGCAAATTCTTTCCAATTTGGTGAATCGTCAATTTCAACATATTTCGGTACTTGTAGCCTATCAATTTCCAAGTCCTGTACTATTCGCGGTTTAGTAACAGTAGTTTTAAAATAGTTTTGTTTGAATAATTCAATCAAGTGTTTTACTTCTGGATCTGCCAATTGAATATTTGGCTGCGAAAGTATTGTTTTCTGCACAATATTTCCATTCGGAATTTGAACGGCAACTTGATGAGTTTTTACTTCATTGTCTAATTCTAGCAAGTTGATTGCTTTCTGTACAGTTTTCCGGTCTATCATATGGTCTAATTTATCCTAAGATAAACTAAATTTTACCCATTCTTTTGCAAGTTCATTTACTTTGGTAGTAATTGATGCTTGCCCCTCATGCACTTTTTCCTTTTCAAGGATATACAAAACGTATTCTTTGATCATTGCAATTTTAGATATTTTCCTTGGTGTTTCTGCTATTTGAGTTTCAACATAGTCCTTTGCCCAAGGGTAATCTTCAACACAGAAATAAACATATCTGGACAATTTCCCAATGTTCTCTTGTACAGATTTTATAATTTTCGGACCTTTAAATTTCCCTTCCATTCGCTGCACTTCTCTGAGCAATTTCTTTTTCGGGATTGTAGGGAAAGAGTTGCAAATATCTTTGATTGTCATTCCCTGATTATTATTCTTTTTAATCAAGAGGTATAATTGAACATCAAAAGAAAGGAAATGTTTCAATCCTATTTTTGTACTTGATGCTACTGTCGGCTTGTTTTTCTTTTCGAGATATGGGTAATCAAGTAGTCGCACACATTTGTCATACGTGGTCTTGTTTGGCACTGAGATGAATTCAAGGTATTCTTTGGTTAGTATTGGTTACTCTCTCGCTGTAACTTGTGTAAAACCCTGTAAAACGACTTTCGCATAATCTTTTCCTTGATATCTTTATTAATATCTTTTACCTATGGTTATGTGAGTGTTTACCAGAGTGTTAATATATAATTACCTATACCAACGAGCACCATCAAGTCTTGGCATTTGAGCGTCTTGTTTGTGGATTCATTCAATATCCTTAGCATATCACTGATATTTTCTTTGGTAATTGCTTTCTTGTGTTCAATATCACTGGTGCTATACCTCTTGTGAATAAACAAATTTGTCCTGTTTCCTGAAGCCAATACACTAATCTTTTGTCTACATTAATAAAAGTTACATTAAATCCGTGGTAGAGAGTATTTTAATAAAGTGGAAGGTAGACTTTGGATCAATCGCAAAATGGCGACTTATTTCTATCTGCGTGGCTCCTTTTTCTCTTTGCTTTAATATGAATTTTAGTATCTTTAGAATTGGCGTGTCCCAGTTGATATTATTGTAAGCTGAATGGCCAGTGATTTCATCGTCCTCGCAGTATAATTTGTCAGTGAATTTAATTGACTTTACTCTCTTTAGTAGATTTTGGATATACTGCTTTGTATTTTCTTGGAGGGGAAAACTTAGGTCTGTGGTTATTGTCATTTTACCTGCAAGTTAGTTGTATTCAGTCACCTATGAATTAGGGGGTAGCTTACCTATGAATTAGGGGGTAGCTTACCTATGAATTAGGGGGTAGCTTACCTATGAATCAATGAACTATTTTACCTATGAATTAATGAGATACGTACCTGAGGTTAATCTAAACTACATTTGGTATTGGCAAACTTTCTCGCTAGCAAATCCCATAATTCACTCAATTCCACTCCTAGGTTAATTCAAACTACCTTCAGAGCCATTCACGCTGATTTCATCAATTGCGAATTTCAAAACGCAATCCATTCTGTGGCAAAATTTCAGTTGGCTTTTTTCGAGTAAAATGGACGCATTTCTAGCTTGGGTTTGCATCAACTAATCATAGGTAAATATTAGTTGATCATAGGTAAATATTAGTTGAGCATAGGTAAGTATTAATTGAGCATAGGTAAATATTAGTTGATCATAGGTAATTACCAATTAACCTCCAGGTAATCAAGGAGTAACAACAGGCAAATACAATACAAGAAACAAGCATCGAATCGCTATCAAATGGCCAATCAATCAACCAAATCCTAAACAAAATCGACTCCAATTGGTTCAAAATCAAACCTCATTCTGATAATTGGGTCATTCAATTCAATAACCTGAAATTGAATTACAAATTGATTGGCATGTATCTACAAGAAATGGGTCAACAAATAGGGAACTTGGAACCAATTGATTTCACCAAGATTGTAAAGGAAACAGATTTAAAGGAAATTGAAAAGTATTGCATTCTTGTCATTTCATTATGTGTAATAACTGCTCTTACTATAGGTACTTGTCTGTCTCACTATAGGTACTTGGGTGTCTCACTATAGGTTCAATGTTCAAACAATCAATTCTTTATTGAAAAGATTCAAACTTTACCGCAAGACTATCAAGCCGTTTTAATGGTCGAGATTGAAAAAGTAGTTGGTGTTAACATAGACTATCAATCTATTACGCAATGAAAAGGTTATTCTCTTCTTACTCTAGGCAAGTAGCAATCTGATCCGTAGGTACGCAATCCTGATGTATAGGTAAAACAAGACTAACTCAGGTAAAACAAGACTAACTCAGGTAAAACAAGACTAACTCAGGTAAAACAAGACTAACTCAGGTAAAACAAGACTAACTCAGGTAAAAAAGGAAGATGAAATGCAAGATTTAAAGAGAGAATTGGAGCTTGCAAAGCAAGAAAAACAAAAACTGGAAAACAAACTGATTCAAATGGGGAAAACAAACTCAAACGAATACAGCGTCCAACTGGAAACAAAAATGTACAAGTTACTAATACAGTGTTGAATTAGAACAAGAAAACCAACAATTAATGCTAAAGAATCAACAGTTATCTTCTAAAACTGCTTCTTTGCAAAAGCTGAATCAAGAATATGAAAAAAATGAAATTCCTAAAATTCCAGTGGATTTTAATGTTGTTGAAAAGTTGGAAAAGAGTGAAATGGTGAATGAAAAGTTGAGGAAAAAGATTGATGATTTGAACGAGCAAAAGAATGAAATTACTCAGCTGAAGAGTGCTGTAGATGACCTGAACAAAAAGAACAGTAGCTATTTTTAATCTTTAGGTAAGGATACCTCTAACAGCTAGGTAAAAGAGAAACTGACAACAGGTGACTTGGAAGAACATTTTCAAAAAGTAGCTGGATTAAAACCATTGATCGACACTTACAAATCACAGATTGAACAATTAGAAGAGAAAAACTCTCAGTTACATGTGGAACAGTTGAATCTCTCTTTCCAAGTCAAAGAATTCAAGACAAGGATAAAGAGATATGAACAAGAACATGAAAGAGACTCTGAAAAAATCATGGAATTGGAAGAACACATCAGAGATATTGAATTGAACGGAAGTGAATCTAAAAATTCTCTAGATATTCTCAAAGAACAAAGCCTGAAATTGCTCTCTCAGACTAAAGAATTGGAACGGGTTAGAGTATTGGAGAACCTCTTACAAGATGCAAACTCTTTAAAACAAAAGTTTCAAGAAGATTACCAACAAGTGTACAAACAAAACATTTCACTAATCAATCAAATCCAGCAATTAAAGACATTCAGTGATCCATCATCGGCAGATTTAGTTTTAAAGCTTACTCAAGCTGAATCTCAATTGAAAAGAATGCAATCAGAAACAGATTTGAAAAAGGAAGAAAAACACAAATCAAGAACTTCATTCACACCAGACAAGAGATTAATGGACGAAAACAAAAAGATTATTGCAAGATGTGAAACACTTGAGCAAGAAAAATCTCATTTGGAAACCAATATGGTGGAAATCAATACGAAAATGATGGAATTATCCAAGCAAAACACGTACTTTGCTATTAATATAGTGATTTGAAGTCCAAGCTCAATGTATATGATTCCACCACCGGTAATATGGATGATACTACAAAGAACCTTGTAACAGCAACGCAAAAACTAGGTTCAGTTACTGAGCAAAACGTTCAACTCCACCAAGCACTTAAACAAGCCAAAGAACTGATTCAGTCGCAAGACAAGAAAATCAAAGAGTTGGTTAGTTCAAGCACCAGTGAAAACTTTTTAGAAGCAGTTCAATCGCTCGAGCAAACACTTAAACACCGGGAAGCCGAAATACAGCGATTGAGTAATGAAATCAAGGATACTCGAATGGCGGCTAAACGGGAGCAGAGATTGATGATGAGTGCTTGGTACGAGTTGGGCATTCAATTTCAACGCAAGAGCGGTGGTGGACCAGTATCATGGTTGGGTCAACAGCGTCAAAACTTAAAATCACGATTATTATAAATCATTTGTGTTTTCTATACTACTTTATAATGCAAGTTTATTAATGACCTCCTCCACCAAGGAAAAAGATATTGAATAGCGAAGTAAACATAACTACTATACCTAGCACTACCAGCGCTCCACTAGCAACCTGCAATATCCCCATCGGTTGACCAACAACCCTCTGGTTCTGGCATAACTTGAAGTAAAATAATCCAGGTAAAATATAACATATAGTAGTCGACCCAGTTGCGCCGACAATACTAAGTACAGTGGAAAGATCCTTGATTGAAATAGCAATCAAGTATGAGCTGATCATTATCCCCGTTGTAATCATATTGAACCTTGTGTTGGACATGCCATTCGTATCTGACCCAGGAAATACTTTATCACAGCTGTTTCTGCATGGATGGCACTGTAGCGGGTAACTAAACAATACCAAGAATCCGATTAACAATTGACCAACTGTGATCAGCAAAGACGGCGGATCTAAGTTAAATTAAACGTACATTGCGAAATGATATTCGAAGAAACTAGAGCGCCGAATGTCAAGTAGCCAATAATGCCAATTGTTTGGTACACCAAGAACGAAGTACCGATTGATCTGGATATAACTTTGTTTAATTGCGCCGCGCTGTTATCTGTCAATTCGTTGTGAATAGCAAAAATCTATGTTAGCAAAGAATACATTTTGGTGACAAGTGAATGAGAACACAAAGATTGGAAGGTGAGACAGTGTGCTTGCGTCAAACCTGATCCATTCGATATCATCTATGGTGGGGAACTCTGGCATATATTCCACTGGGAAAATATAGAATGAAATAACAACATAGAGCAAGTACACAACTGCTAATAACGAGAAAGCAGATGTATACCTCAATGAATCTAATCTACGCATAAATGCAGTCGGTATAACTGTAATAATCGATACTGTAATCCAAAACTCTCTGTTTCTCCAAATACTATCCAGATCCATATCAGGGTAGAATCCAAGCATAACTTGTGGCATCAATCCACCTAGAATAACTAGATACGAAATTGAAACTCCAAAACATTTAACTGCAATTGCCAAATCAAAGTACACTGCGGCATTAGGATAAGTTATCGTTGCGCAAGTGAAGAATGATGATTTCCTCCCCACTTGTGCTGCCATTCTGGAGAGCAAGAATAGCCCAAACCCAGAACAGCAGGCACAGAATAGGATGAGGAAAACACCAAATCCTAGACCTGTTGCAGCTATTGCTGATGGCATGGCAAGCATCCCCGAACCTAAAATAGTATTGATCAAATTGGTACAAGATGATAGAATAGTTCCTTGAGGTAGTTGCTTGATTTGTGGTGTTTCATCTTCTATTTCGTCGAGTTCCGGTTGCTCTTCTCTATCCAGCAATGGGCTAGTATCGATTTCATCATTTGGTCTTTCCTGCATTTTTGTGAAACAATTAGTAGACGTCATGCTTGTTTTTGACTACAAAAATTAACGCACTAAAATATTATTTCCAAAAAGAATTACAATTGTGCTTCACTGCTGCTGGAGCAGGCCGCTTCCATCAAGCACGAGTATTTTGAAATTTGGCAAATTGCAAGAAATCTCGGGATGACAAGAACTGTTGGTCTGGTCTACTCCCCCGACTTGATAAAATATGCAGATAGCCTTCCAAATAGTGGGAATAGAGTATTTTGAATTAATGCAAGTCGCAGCTCACCCACAACCTGATCAACGCATATAATTTGCAGCCAGAAATAATCCCTCCGGAAAAAGCAACGATTAATGATTTATTAGAGTATCATTCGCTAGAGTATATAGGAGCGATATTCAGTAAAAAAGATCTGGAGGAGCAAGGAATATATGAAGATATAGAAAGGAGAAATCTGGAAGAGCTTGGGTTGGTTGACGATTGTGCTAAATTCCCAGATATCAAAGACCATATGCTTCACGTTGCTGGATCTTCCATCTCTGCCGCAAAAGCGCTGCAAGAATACGATGTAGTAATTAATTGGCAAGGAGGAAGGCACCATGCAAAGAAATCAAACGCATCTGGATTTTGCTTTGTTAATGACATTGTACTGTGTATTATGCAACTGAAGGAAAATTTTAAGAGGATTATGTATGTAGATATTGATGTCCATCATGGCGATGGAGTGGAAGAAGCTTTCAGTTGGTCCAGCTCTGTAACTACCTGTTCATTTCATATAAACGAGCCTGGCTACTTTCCTGGTAGTGGAAGAGAAACCACGAATCACTCAACTTTCAATATTCCACTGAAACAAGGAATAACAGAGGACAAGTTTATTGCCCTATTCGAACAAGTAGTCTACAAGCTGTATAGTCATTGTACGCCTGACGCTATAGTGCTGCAGTGTGGGGCGGATGGGCTAGCGAAAGATCCCTTGGGCGGATGGAACTTGACCGGAAAGAGCTACTGCAGGTGTGTCGAAACTATACTTGGATTAAACAAGCCGACCGTTATATTAGGCGGAGGCGGATATAATCCAATCAATGTTGCAAAATGCTGGACTAGCGTGACAGCAAAATGCTTGGGAGTGGATTTGCCTACCGACATACCTGAATTTGATGAGTGGCCGCTCTACACTCCCGATTACACTATAAATATTCCAGCTAGCAACCAAAAAGACTATAACGGCGCGGTGGAAATGGTTCTAGCTGAATTTGAATCGTTTATAGAATAAACATTATATTAAAACAGCTCCACTAATTCGTCAAAAGACATTTTATCACCATTGACTGCACCTACTAGTTCGCTCTTGCGTCTTTGAATTTCAATCATCTTTTCTTCTACACTTCCCTTTATGATATACTTGTACACATTCACATCTTTGGTTTGTCCAATTCTATGCACTCGGTCAATGGCTTGATTTTCCACGCTGACATTCCACCACGGATCTAGTAAGACAACGTTATCTACATTAACAATAATTACTGGCAATGGTAAGATTGATGCCCACTCCGGTAGACCGTAGAGAGGCTAGTAGTATTTGGCAGTTGGAACTATTGAATGCAGCCAAGGCAACTTCTCTTTTCTGCAGAGTCATGGTTCCATCCAACCTCGTGTATATGATTCCAGCGCTATTCAACTCCAACTGCACCAGATCTAGCATACTTGTCCACTGGCTAAAAACAATCATCTTTTCCTTGGATTTCCTGATCAAATCAAGTAGATGCGTCAGCTTTGTAGATGCTTGATAATTTAAAGGCTTCAGCGTAATGGAATCCGTTTCTGTTTCAAGGATTTTCAATACTTGAGATTCCGTGAAAACTTGCCTGCAGATAGGGCACAGGATATCTTCCCCCTTCTCTTCACTGGTATTTATAATATCCTGTATGCACGGTTTACAACTGGTATGGAGACAAGGCAAGAGTATGTTTTCCATTTCTGTTTCAAAACACACGGGACATTCTTTGATATTCTTAATGTCGGATTCTAGGTTTTTTGTATACTCTGTTTTTGTTGCACAATATTTCTGAATGATCGATTCAAGCTGTAGTTCGGATTCGTCAGTGCTAGTTTTAGAAATCAAGTTTGGATGGTTGCATGCTTGGCGCAGTTTAGTCAAGAGAGCAAATACATGCAAATAATCCGCTTTTCCTATCAGTTTCAAATATTCTAGCTTGGATTTAGAGTATGCGTTTATTGCCTCGTACATTTCTCTTTCTGTTGCGGTAAATTCAAGGTATTTGATTTCAATATTCTTTTTTGGCAGCGGTATGATTAGATTTCCGTTCGTGTCCTTCATATCCTTTGTCCTTCGAATAATTAGCGGTTCCAGAATTGTTTGGACAGTAGTCAGAGCAGAGACATCTCGTTTTTGAAACGGTGTTGTAATAAATGCATTCCAGTAGCTGTATGATGCCCAGGGTTCCACGTTCAGGAACTTTACAATAGAATATAGATCACTGAAATAAAACAAATGTTACTCTAGTTTGTTGATGATCGGCGTTCCAGTAATTGCCCATCTATTAAATGCAGCCAGGCCGTAACAGGCTTTTGCAGACCTGGTCGAACGTTCTTTGATATAATGTGCTTCATCTATCATTATTTCGCAATTACCAAGGACAACTCTGTGCCATTTAACGCGATACAACAAAGAGGTTTCCTTGCGTTCATACTCGCTGGTGAGGGTACCATAAGTTGTGATTACTGCAAAAGTATCTCTCAGTTTCAAATCGCGATCGTTTCCGTGAAACATCAAGATCTTTGTCTGTCCAACACACTTTGTGATTTCATCCCTCCATTGCGGTACGAGGTTCAGGGGGCAGACTATTAACGTTGCTCCAGTCTTCTTTGTTGGTTCATTCTTTTCAAACATCAGAGTTGGATTGTCCTTGAATCGATTTGTATGCATCAGGGAAATCATTTCTATCGTTTTACCCAATCCCATTTCATCCGCCAGTATACCTCCTTGACAGTGTCTTTCTCTTGGGAACTCGATTGACAATTCTGTAGAGAAAGGCGAGTAATAGAATTCCTGTTGGTCGTGCGTCGACACCTAGATTAATGCTGAATACTTTGACCCAAAGTGGTGATAATGAATTCCCCACATCCAGATTGGACTGTTCTTTGTTATACATGAAGGATAACCCTTTCAGCTGGTATTCGCGAAGCGATAGTCGAAATCCAGAAGCAGGCTCCATAGGTTTCGTATTCAAATCAAGTAAAGATGCTTTTGAATAGATTTCTTGTCCCAGATCAATTTCATCCTTGAGCTTTTTAACGGTTTGTTGGATCATGCCAATCTTTTCAAACAAATGGTCGAATGCCGCTTTTCGATCGTTGACGTTGATCTCTTTAAATTCAAAAGCATCTTTGATAATGTAAATTTCAAGCGAAATGATGATTTCATCCAGCAAATTAATCCTCGCAGGTGCATAAATTACTTTTCCTTTAAATTCGCAAATTCTATGGGTTATCAGTGTATTAATAAAGGCCGAATATTCAGCTGACAGCTTTGCAAAGTCATGGGTGGTACGATTATTTCTAAGCCTAATGATCCCCGCTTTGTTCATAATTTGTTTAGCTAATTGGATCGATACAGTATCTCCTGCTAAAACGGAGGCTCCGCGAGATAATGCAGATGCTGTTATCGTAATTTCTGATAGTAATGCAGGGAAATGAAATTGCTTTGGTTTCTTAAGCACTGGTAAAGGTTCTGATTTTCGCTTTTCCGAGTGTGGTATTTCCAGTATTTCCAGTATTTCAGTTTCTGGATGATTTTCCAGCTCTTGTTCTGCTTGCAGCCATTGTAATTCTTCTGGAGTCAGGTCCAGCTCTTGCATTGGAGATTATATTCAAGTCGGACTTTTTGCTGCTGGACAAAACGATAAATTGAGCGGATTTACTACTTTATTATTCACCTAATTGTCATCTTCTTGTATTGGCTGACTAAATCTTCATCAACAGCAACCTTCTTTTTTTTACTTTCAAACACCTTCCAGAACTTTAGGTTTTCGTCACTTGCGCTTGATGCAACAGTCTGTCCATCTGGCGAGATGGCAGTGCTCAAAATGCGGGCGTCATGGCCAGGAAGGTCAGCTATTTTGTTTAGAGTCGGATAGGACCAGATTGACAGGTGATTATTTGGGAAACCATGGGAGCTAATAAATTCTTTGTATTCAATCGACCATTGAATTGATGTGACTTGCGATCCGGCATGGATGGAATTGACCTTGGCACTAGTGGATGTGTTCCAGAAATGAATCATATGGTCCTGTTTACCACCACCAGTGGCTAGCAAGTTTAATTGCCAAGGACACCAGGATACAGCCTAAATTAACTAAAAATACCTTTACAGCAGCATTGTGATTGGTTTTGGTAATTCTTGGTGTCGATGTTCTAGCATCCCAAATCTGAACAAGATTATCGTTTCCTCCGCTTGCTAGTAAGCCCCCGTCAGGTCTCCATTTCAACCCACAAACTTCGGCAGTGTGGCCGCGTAACTCTGCAGTTTTATGTTTAGCAACTCGAACATCGTGGTTCCAAATGCTACCGTCTCTGGCTCCTGAAGAAAGAATATGCCTATCCCACGATAATACACCAACTCTACTGGTGTGGCCCTTCATTGATCTAATTTTGGAGAAAGAGTCAACATCCCATATTTGTGCATCGCCATTCGATAAGCCAACTGCCAGGTAAGATCCATCGCCTGCCCACTGTACGGAGGCTACATAATCATCGCCTTTAGTTTTGCAGAATTCTGACACGTCCCCAGTATCACCATTCCAAATGTAAACGGTATCTTCCAATCCGACAGCCAGCAAATTCTTGCTCGACCAATCCAAAAGATTTAAATAGAAATCGTCAGCTAATCCAGGTGCATCCAAGACTTTTTCCGGCACAAGTGGAATTCTACGTTTGGCCAACGCGGCTTTTGGTTTAACAGGTCTATTCCACACTGCTCTTAAATCGGTGCGATTGGATGGCGGTGGTTCAGATCCAAATGCCAATATTCTCTTTTCTAGCGCAACACCACACGCTTTTGCCATCACTTGTTGATATGCAATGCTTTCTTGGTCAAGAGGCTCAAATTTGGGTTCTTTAATATTGTATTGGGATGTGTTAATATCCATGGCGTTTCTATTTGGTATAAATCGATCAAACTGTATTAGATAATCTTACTGTTTTAGTTTTTGTTTTAGGTTTTACAGGGGAATACACTATCGCACCGACGCTCTGCTTTGGAGATACTTTGAATGGAGAATGTTTAAATGGGGAGCGTAGCGGTGTTCTAGTTGGCGATGGTATCGAGGGAGAATCTATGGACTTGAATAAGGCACGTCGCGGAGACGGTTGCGGGGTTTTCGTCTTCTTATGTATCATGCTAGGTGAATTTCGGGGTATTTGGAACCGTCCGGACTTGTTTGGAGTTTGTTGATTCATTTGGTGGGCGAAAGAAAAATGGAGATTTCGGACAAAATCAAAATCGAGTTGACATGCTTGGTTTATTGGTTGGACAGGATCGACATCAGATATACAAGCCGCGCTAATTGGATTACAAACAATGGTTTATAACAACAGCTTTATTAAACAAATTCATATCCTTCCCCTTGGTACGTGATCTGCCCAGATGCAGGATCATAAACATAGCGATGTAAATCAGCACCATAAGGTTTCGGTTGGAGGCAATACAGCGTATGGAGAGGCACTTTGACTTTTGGCACATCGCAAAGTGGTATACCAGTAAAGTACGCCAGGAGAGTGCGCATTACAACCTGGTGGGTAACTACCAATGCATCAACCCGCATTCTTTCCAGTTCAATGATAACCGGTCTTAATCTTTCAATGACATCCAGATAGGATTCCCCACCAGCTCCCGGATATCGGTATTGCAGCTTACCTTCTTGCCTTGCCAGATACTCATCAGGGTGTTTTGATTTGATTTCTTCATAAGTCAGCTCTTCAAATGAACCGGCGTAAATCTCGTTCAAAAATCTATGGTCAGAAATAGATACTTTATGTGAGAGACTTCATATCTGTCTGGCTCTTCTTCAAAATGTTCTGCAGTCTCTAGTGTTCGTCTTAAAGTCGAAGTAAACACACGTAGGGCTTCTCTTTTGGTATTTAGGGACCACATTGAATCATTCTGTTGCCTATCACATTCAGTCCCTCCATTCAGCTTTTCTCTGTTCTCGATGAATTCAAATAATGCCTCTGAATACTTTTTGCCGTTGGCCGATAACTCGGAATCGCCCCCAAGTCTGCCAGCCATGTTGTACATAGATTCCCCATGTCTGGTCAGCCAAATAGTTCTCTCGACAATATGCTTGGGTTAGGATATCTATACCATTTGCATCAAGTAAAATACGCATTGTGAAGGCAAGTACCCTCTGATTCTGTGAGCAATGACTTTGTTTCCAACATCCACAATCTTAATATAGCTAAAGTTAGACCTGCACTAATCACGAAGGATTTCCATACCTTAGGCTTCGGTCCTCTTCCTCTTCCGAAATAGTTTGGTAAACCTTTTCATAGTTGCTGATTCTGCTTCTGAAATCCTTTAAAGCTTCCTCTGGATCCATTTTGATGTAATCGGGTCCTTGAAGTTTCATCTATCGTCAGAACTGATTACTCTAATATTTTGTTCCAGCAATTCCTGGTTGGGACAGATGCTCTCGATGAAAAACGCTTTGATGTGTATTTCTGTTTCCTGGCTAACTCTGTCTCTGAGAGCTTGCCTTCTAGCAACCGTTGAATTTGTTGCCTTTGTAAATCTTTAAATACATCATGAATGGCTACTTTTCCCCCTTGTCTTAACCATTCAATCGACTCTCCAAGTGTTTCCAGGGCTACCTTTTCACGCAATGAGGATGCTTCTGCATTGGAATGATCAAAGAATTTAGCATCATGCGAAGTTCCAGTTTCTGAGGGGTTTGTAACATTGTCGACTACACGTCTTCGATTCCCCACGTTGAATACTTTGGTATTGAATCCACACCAAGACAAATACCGAGCTAGTTTCTTGCAGATATCTACTGTCAATGCTCATCTACAAGACTTTCCGCGAGCTGGTAGTCCAACCTAAGTTAGCAAAACAAACCATAAAGATAATATATTTCGGTCCAAGCTCATTCTTCAATTCCAACACGTCTGTGTTAATACCGCATACCTTTTCGCTTCTTTATTACGCTTGAATCTGAACCAGATAACTCCAACTCCATTTCGGGTTTGTCTACTTTTCGAGAGAGAAAATTTGAAGTCAGCGGATTGGCAACGTTCTGCATCGTTACAGTAAATGAATCGATGATTGCATGGATATTGGAGTACAGATTCTTTCTGTTTTCCATTTCGGGGTAACCTTTGGCCACTGGCGGCGAATCAAACGGAGCACTTGCCCTTTTGGAATACTGGCAGATACTACCTACTGCAAGATTGGAAATTGCCGCTGGTTGATAGAGGCTTTCAGGCGAGATACAATATAAAATTACGCTTTATTTCAATTAAAAAATATATGTCTAGATGCACCAAAAGATTGATTTCTGGTTCGATCTCGCCACCTGCTTGTGGTTTCTAGGTGGAATGGCTTGAGAAACAGGCTGGGTCGCAATTGGGCTGACAGTGTATTTACTCTCTGGCTGTCTTGCAGGTTGAGCGTTTGCCAACTGCGAAAATGGAAAAGGACTAGCGTATGCATCAGTATCTGTATTGGAAGAGCTATCCGACGGTGCATAAGCAGGGGAGTATATTTGTGGTGGTTTAGATACAACAGAAGTTGATATCGCAGGGGGAAAGTAATCCAAATGAGGAGTTGAGAATTGAGGGGAATAGTACAGTTGTGATGGTTGTGGTGTATGGAGTTCTGTGGTCATAAGGGGAGCAGTACTTGGGCCGTAATCTTTTCGAATATTGCCTTCAGATTTGAATTTGCCTGAAATAATTAAATGGCTGTCTCTGGTTCTTGCACCAACAGGTGTAGTCTTGCTCCTATGCGCAGGTTTATTCAGTGCATCTTTATTCAACTCATACGAGCTGAAATCTGGAAGATTGAAGCTTGTCGTTTGAAAGCTTGGCAGCTTTGGATCAAAAGATGCGCTTTTTTGAGCAAGGAATGTGTCATAAGAGATAGGGCTAGGTGCTCTTTGAGAATGAACTTGCTGGGGACTTGACGTTCGTGGTATTTCTGAGATAAGGAAGGGGCTAGCATTGCGAGGAGCTTGCAGCGTAGAGCTGTATTGTCGACCACTGTCATAGTTTTGGGAAATGGAAGCAAGGGGACTTGAAGCACGAGTATGTTCATTCACGCTAGTACCAGAATTGCTAAACTTTTGTGTATGACTTTGAGTTTCTATTGCCTTGTTGGACAAGTCCATTTGTGGAACCAGAGTGGAATTGGACGTTACTACACTAGCCAAAGATGGATTTGGGGAAGCAACCCTGATGGAATCAAGAGGGAGCATTGGGCTATTCATATGCGGCATGTGGTTTCCGTTGATGGAAGGGCTGCCTACTTGCAACTGGTATTCAGACTTTTTGTGGTGGAAAGGAGCATATTCCTGTACTTTTTGCTTGATGGCACCAACTGTCTTTGCAATAGGTTCAACAGACTTTTTGACGGAATTACTACGCTTGATGGCAGGATACTGCACAGGCTTTCTGGTTTCAGACTTGCTCCTTGTCATTTGGACTGGCGGTAGAGGGATGGCTTTGATATTTACATCAACATTGTCCAGTGTGCTTTTGCGATTATAAGGTATTTTGGAATCCCCAGTGTTTGGTTCTGGAAACAAATCAATGAGGAAATCGCTGTTGTCAATTGCAGAATCCAACAAACTGAGGGCTGATTTGATGTCAAAACCTTCTCCAAGAGCAGTCGTTTTGCTGAGTTCACTTTCTAAAGATTTGGCAGTATTTTGAGATACACGGTCGTTGTTTGAATTGGAATCTGATAAAATAGTAGAATCAGAGCTGACGGGTCTATTTTGGAATTCTGATTGAATTTGGTATTGTAGAGACTCTAAACCTTCCATTTCTATTAATTTGCAAGCGGTTTGGCAGTTTCTTGCCTTTTAATTGCGGCCAAGTGATTTCCGCTTGTGTTACCTTCTAAATTGAGATTAGGAAGAATTATCCTTTGCCGTTTTTCATACGAAAGGGAATAAACGAATCAAAAGAAAATATCAATAATGTCAAATTCCAATTCCAAATGGTCTTGGTGGTAATTCACTACGAGGTATTTGTATGAATTTAATATTTTCTCAATTTCCTGCAATCCCATGTGTTTCCAGTGTTCCCTCGAATTTTTCGGGAGTTTTTTCATATTTGTCAACTTTTGAATGAGCCCAAAGAGATTAGCGACAGGATTTGCTTTCGGGATGACAAACACTATTTAGTGTTCTCCTAGCTTGCAACCATGTTTGATTTCTCGATAATTGGATTACCTGTCAAACTGATGCCGATTACCAAAATGGATTTTTTCATTCAGAATTTCCGAGATTGTTTGCATACGGGAACCAGTGCTTCAATTCAACCATTAGGACACAAGGAGTCCTATATTGCACTGGCCACAGTTTTTAATATTGTATTTTGTGATTGTTCAGAATCAGGCGGTGTCTGTGCCCGCAGTCATTTGGAAATTTGAATACAGGACACAAATGGATTTTGCAAAAGCCTTTTTGCTGCTGCCATAGAATTTCATATGAAACTGCATCTTTGAATTGCTCGCTGTAAGAGTCAAGTATTTAAATCTCGAGCTTGAAGAGTGTCAATCAATTCATACACAAATCTGTATCCAAATCATTTATAATCAAGGCTGTTTTGAGTGAACCTAGATTTGACTTGATTCGAGTACAAAATATTAGGAAGAGCAGCAAATCCAAGATGTATACATTGTCATTGTTCTTTATTTTTAAATTCCAAATCCTATGTATCTACATCCCAGGGAGAATTATTTAGCTGCCATTTCATGTTTTCTAAATTTCCTTTTTTATATGACGCTTCGAGCCCAAAATATTACATATTGTGTTTTTCAAGTTTCCTCATCACAAAATAACCAAATTTCAATTGGCAAGCTCTTTTCTTTCCTTGCACTTGCATTCTGTTGAACATTTTATCTTTATTTACAACAATTTACACAAAAGGGAATACTTCTCTTGGAAGATCTTTATAAAACTGGTTCATCAACAACCGTCAAAATAAAGACACTTTTAATTCTTTATTTCGAAATAAAATCTTTGATATCTTGAATGAATCTGGACAT